>CAUYLG010077379.1:0-25657 GCA_963573385.1 Cacajao melanocephalus
CTGCATTCTAGCCTGGGCAATAGAACAAGAATCCCGTTCTCTCTCCCTCTTTCTCTTCCTCTTTCTCTCTTACATTCTTTTTTTTCTTTCTTTCACTCTCACTTTCTTTCCTCTCTTTTTCTTTCTTTCAAAAATAAAAAAATTAAAAAAAAGAAAAGAAAGATGCTTTCCTCAGATTTCATGTTAATTTTACTTTCTTACCTTGCAGAAGCACAATTTAGCAAATTCTAAAGGGTATATCTTCCCAATGGGAACAATAAGGAAAACTAAGAACACAACAGCAGTAGTAGGAAAGTAAAAAATAAGACAATGGAAAAGATAGAGAAAAAACAAAACAAAACAAAACAAAAAACCCACACACAAAATTACCAGTTTAAAGAGTACAGAAATATTTCTAGTCTTGGAAAACAAATACATGCAATTGCTATAAGGAGCAAGTAAGCTTAACAATTAAATGACTTAATGAGGACTTGTCATTGGAAAGGAAAGGCAAATATACAAATTTTCCTTACTAATACTAGTATGAATTATCTACCTCAAGCTTAATGTAATTACGTCACAATACCACAACATTTACACAGCCCTTCAGAGCCTAATAGTTTTTTCATATGCTTTCTCATTTCATTTTCACAACAGTCCCATCAAGAGACAGCACTACCACTATTTTACTGATAATATTAGAGCTTGAAGAGATTAAGTTACTAGTAAAGAGCAAAACACTGCCTTCACTCTTCAAACAGAGTCATGTTGAGTATGTATATAATTTATAATTTCTTGACTACGTAATTTGTAGTTTCAGTGAGTAGAGGAGTTCTCCTCTTTTTCCAGGAGTTCAGACACCTTGCTCTTCACTGTCATGCCATCCAGATAGGGAGGAAGGCTTACTCAAAGAAGGGTGTCCTACTCCTAAAAGGCTCAGGATTGCTGTAAAATTCCAGTGGTACAATCCTAACAAGGTGCTAAGTGAAGGTTAGGAAAGCTGGCCAAATGTAATAGACTGAAGTCTTTCCTCAGCTGGAAAACTGTATTTCCCCCATTGATTAAAAAACAAAACAAAACATTTTTTTCAGAATAAAAAGTATAAGAACAATTTTTAAAACTCACCTGCATGTAGAAAAAGGAGCAAACTGAACACCCTTCTCTTTGCATTCCCTTGTTATTCTTTCTTTTACATTTCTACAGAGATCTACAACCCTAAAAAAAGATAAATGAATACAATATTAAGTTTTCAAATGAGAACTACACAAATTCCAATAAACGCTGCTTAATCTGGCATCATTCAAGTCTAAAATTTTCTTAGCTAAAGCTTTCATAGTTGTTCTTTCAAGAACGGAAAAGAGCCTTGATCATTCAAATTGAGCCCTCCATTCCTAACTTCAAAAAGAGGAAAGTTTTTCTCTTTTTTTGACTTAAGGAAAACAGAAAGTCACAAGAACATACTCAAGTCTCCTGAATGCAGTTTCCTACACTTAGGAAAGCCTGATTTCAAGATCAATTTAATTATAAGATTTTAAGAGCTTTAAAAAAAGCTACAAAGAAGACATTCGTGAAAATTCAATTCTAGGTTATATGAATACCAATCTTTACCCATGTCTAAGTTTTTCTTAATTCAAAAATAACTCAGGTGGGGTGCAGTTGCTCACACCTATAATCCCAGTACTTTGGGAAGTTGAGGCAGGATGACTGCTTGAGCCCAGGAGTTTTAGACTAGTCTGGGCAACAGTGAGACCTTATCTCTACAAAATATTAAAAAAATTATCCAGGCATGGTGGCATGCACCTGTAGTCCCAGCTACTTAGGAGGCTGAGGTGGGAGAATCACTGGAGCCCAGCAAGTCAGGGCTACACCACTGCACTCCAGCCTGGGTAACAGAACAAGACTCTATTTCAAATAAAATAATAATTATTATTATTTAATTAATAATCATAATATTACTAGTCTGGATAACATAGTGAGACCTCGTCTCTACTAAAAATCAAAACAATTAGTTGGGCAAGGTGGCGCATGCCTGTAGTCCCAGCTACTTGGGAGACTGAGGCAGGAGGACTGCTTGAGCCCAGAAGGTTGAGGTTGCAGTAAGCCAACATCTCACTACTGCACTCCAGCATGGGCAACACAGCAAGGCCCTGTCTTTCAAAAGAAATTATAATCATAATGTTGTATCAAATGTTTGATAGCTTACTCTCAAGCTGAAATCCAATATGACAAAGATCTACCGAAGACAAACTGTATAAAGTATTAATGTACTATGCTGGACTGCTCGATATTAGAAGTCCCATTTTATTCCCCATTAAATATCCTGGCCACATACTGACACTGATTCTGTGTTTTAAACCTTGACTTGTTTAGCATCATGAGACAAAATGATAACAGAAAAACTCAAAAGGTTGGCTTATCTCTAGTCTCAAGACACAGACTTGACTGTATGAGAACCAATTTGATAAAAACGGTAACATTTAAACAGATCATACTTTATAAAATAAAGTTACCCATATTGCCAATGAGAACAGTGTATGATTAAATTATAAATACAAAAAGGGCTTTAGTGTCTTATTAACATGTCAAATTTTTTATGTTTATGAATATAGTATTTGAAAGTTTTATAAATTCTAATTTTATAAAACAATGTTCTTAAGTTAAATTCTGCTTTAGTTTATGAGAGTTGCAGGTATATATGACTTATCAATATTATCTATGCATCACTTATGCACAGAGGTATAGAATGGCAAGGATGCATGTTTGAAAAAATATCTCATAAAACATTTAGATTACAGATAATGTCTTTATTTTGAAAATCTACCTTATAAAACAAATCTTTATAAATAAAATCTATTAAGCTTTAATATTTATAAGAATTAATAAATATTACAAATTTATAAAAGTAATAAGTTCTTTTGTTGTAACAAGTTCTTTGTGTTGGCACTAGAAAATGAAATTTAAGTGCTACAGCTAAGTAGTCTAAAAAAAACTAAGAATACAATCATCTGCTATTACAGTCCTTTGCAAGTTATGCCACCGTGTGAACTGCATTTCAGTTTAAGTGCACTTAAATGTATTCAATCATCTCAAATACAATAGGAAACAGGAAAATGTTAAGAGTTCCTTATGTCAAAACCCTCACTGATAGTTGAATAATGAAAAGGAGATGGAGAAAGGACCAACTGAACAGTTACAACCCCTAATGGGACACTTCCAGTAAATGACTTTTAGGGAAAGGGTTCTGAAAGTATTCTCTCACAGAACTTGATCAAAGGCTGTGTCCACTTGGATTAGTCCTTTTATAGCACAGAAACATAACTGCATACTTTTAAATTCTTATTAGCAAATTTAACATTTGACCATTTCCTCCCTGAAAAAAACTTGCCTGGGATTTTTTCACATCATTGGATTATTTCTACATCCTCTAGATATTATTATTCAATATACTTTGTCACTTTTTGTTTTGTTTGTAACCTTAAATGTTGAGGTACCCTAAACCTCTTTCTTAGGCCCTCTTTTTTTCCCTTCACTCCAAACTATCTATAAGTGTTTGTATCCACTTTTTTGGATTTAATCAGAAGACTTGCTGGTGTCTCCAAAATCTGAAACATCACTGGGCACAGTGGCTCATGCCTGTAATCTCAGCACTTTGGGAGGCCAAGGCAGGAGAATCGCTTGAGCCCAGGGGTTTAAGACCAGCCTGGCCAACACAGAGACTTCATCTCTACAAATAAAAAAATTAGCCAGGCACGGTGATGTGCACCTGGGATCCCACCTACTTAGGAGGTCGAGATGGGAGAATCGCTTGAGCCCAGGTGGTCAAGGCTGGAGTGAACCGTGATAGCAACACTACAGTCTGGACTGGGTGACAGAGCGAGACTCCACCTCAAAAAGAAAAAAATTAAAACCTCCAACCCTTAAGGTATCTATTTTTATAGATTGTCATCTCAAATTATTCCCAACCTCATTCATAAGAATCTATGAAGAATATTCATTGAGAACCTAACAGGTGCAGCCATTGTAGTAGGCATGGGTTGGAACACAATAGAACGAGACACTTTGGGAAACATAAAAATTAGTATGACCAGTAATCCCTCAAGTGGCTTATGTATGAAAAAGCCAATAGTCTAATAATGTGTGAAAGTTAAAGACCCTGATCCCATGGGCTAGTGCTAAATATTGCCTCTAGTTAGATAAAGGTTTGAAAGAAAAAGAAAATTGCTAAATGGTTGTCAACATTTTACATAAAAATGTAGTTGCCTTCCATTAATATTATTTATTAAAACTGCAGCTGAAGAAATTGTTTAAAACAAAAACAAATGTGTAACTGCATAAAACAGAAATTATTGGTGTGTCAATTAAATAAATATGCAAGTATATATAAAGAATAGATGAAGAGAAATTTAAAAAGTTAGCACATGATTAGCTTCCACAGTTGCAAGAATAAAAAAAACAAGATGTCAATGATCAGTTAGTACTAACTGATGACAAGGAAATTCATTAACTCTTAAGAGGTAGCATTGCACTAACCCACTTTCCCAGTGATACGGAGTGAATGTCTGTGTCCCTCTCAAAATCCATATATTGAAATCCTAAGCCCCAGTGCAATGGTATTAGAAGGTGGGGCCTTTGGGGAGTAATTAGGTCATGAGGGTGGAGCTCCATGACGGGATTAGTGCTCTTATAGAAGGATATGAAAGGGCTTGCTTGCTTTATCTCTCTCTGCTTTCCCCCAGATGAAGATATTACTAAGAAGATGCCATCTATAAAACCAGGAAGAAGGCCGTCACCAAAACCCCAACCATGTTAACATCCTGATCTCGGACTCCAAGCCTCCAGAACTGTGAGAAATAATTGTTTCTTGTCTAAGAACATTTAAGCTACCCAGTCTAAGGTGCTCTGTATAGCAGGTCAAACTGGCTAAGATACCCGAGGAGAGGAATTAAACACTAAAATGATCTTTGATATGTTAAAAATTTTTCCCCAACTTTTCGAGTCCTTTGTCTTGTGTTGTATTTGTGGGGAGGGGTTCTTTTGGGGTTTCTTTTAGGTTTTCCTGCCAGGTAGCTAAAATTGACATAGAGAAAAGGCTGGAGAGAGACTGCGTCGACTAGTCCTGTGGAAAAAAACAAGCTCCATTAGAACGTCTGCCTTACTGGTTTCTCCAGGGAATGAAAAGTATGTTTCTACCCTTCTTTTCTAAGTATTTGTCTTTAGTTTTGATTTTGGAAAGTTGTTAAGCATTTATTTTTAGCAAAACACAAAAACTATTTTTATACTAAAAAATTAATAATTTTTTTTAAAAAAAGGTCTTTGAGACCACTATGAATAGCTGCCAAACTATTTCTACTACTCAAAAGCTGACGACTTCATAATATTTTTATTTAAAGTATTTATTCCCCTTGTTAAAATTTAGCATCAAAATTTGTGAATAACATTTCAACTTGAGGAAGCTTATTTAAAAAAGAAAAAAAATTGTGAATGGCAAAGTGATAGTATAATATAAACTGGGTTACTAGGTAACAATGCATGGAATATGAGCACCAATGTACTAACTCAGTAGATGATGACTGCATGTATAAAAGTAAAAAGTTGGCCAGGCACAGTGGCTCACACTTGTAATCCTAGCACTTTGGGAGGCCAAGGTGGGAGGAGTTCGAGTCTAGCCTGACCAACATGGAGAAATCCCATCTCTAGTAAAAATACAAAAATTACCCAGGCATGGTGGAGCATGCCTGTAACCCCAGCTACTTGGAAGGCTGAGGCAGGAGAATCATTTGAACCTGGGAGGCAGAGGTTGCGATGAGCCAAGATCATGCCATTGCACTCCCACTTGGGCAACAAGAGTGAAACACCATCAAAAAGAGGGGAGGGGATCAGAGGGGAGTGGAGGGGAGGGAAGGGAAGGGAAGGGAAAAAAGAAAAGTAAAAAGTTTTCTGGGGGAAAAAAGAAACTGGAAGAAACCAAAAAATTAAGATATGCAATCTAAGAAGCAGATTCACAGGGAATTGTTATGTCCTATAGACTTCATTGTGGATTTAATGTACTTTATAAATTTTATAAAGAAATGTAAAATATCAGTATTCTAGAAAAAAATTAAAATATACAGGTTGAACATCCTGCAAAAATCCAAAATGTGAAATGCCCCCAAATCCGAAAGTTTTTGAGTATCAACATGATGATCAAAAGAAATGCTCCAGTGATTTCCAGTGAAATTTCCATATTTGGGATACTCGAATGATAAATATGTAATATAAATATTCTGAAATCTGAAACACTTCTGGTCCCAAGCATTTTGGATAAGGGACTATATAGACAATCTCCTTGAGGATTTTTTTATTACTGAATGAGTTATAATAAAACTCACAGGTCTATTAATAAATTATTTCACATTTCCTAATCAGCTTTTATTAATTCAATAACCAATATTGTGTGTATGTATTTCCAGTAAAGAAACCCTTCTAAAATCTATTTCCATCTATCCTATTTGGGCCATTTCCTATAATATGCTCCAGTAACAAAATTTTGCTTACATTTAAAAATAGAAATTGTATTTAATTTCCTAAACTAAATTTCTTTTAGAAATCATTTAAATTCCCATTTTTACAAATACAAATATCAAAAGCTAAATAATATACTATAAAGGACAGTTAACTGGTTTTGGGAGGACTTTTTAGAGAACATTTAAGCAATATTAATCACTTGAGAATTTAAGTCAAAGCTAGGTATAACCACATAATAACACTTAGCATTCTTCAAAACGTAAACTTCAACAATACCTTCGTTCTTTGGATCACAGACAAATTTTCTTCAACTCCCCCCACCCAATAAAACACTTGAAAATATGGCATTCTGATGAATACATTAATTTAAATAAAAGTAGTTGCCTATCTCAATGTTTCTTCATAAAATGTTGTAAACTTACATGTTCACACACAAAGAAACATTACTTCAAGCAATTCATATCGCATATTTGAATAATATCTGGTATTATATTTTACCTGTCCCAAGGAGCAGAAGTCTCAAAAGATTCTCCTAATACATAGTATTCCAAAGCCAAGTCCTATTAAGACACAAACAGAAAAAACAAGAAATTACAACAGAGGCAGAAGAATCAATAACACTGTTAATCTTTTAGGTTCATTGTTAGTATCACATGTTTCTAATTTAACTTCAGCTGCTCTTTACTATCCACCTCACAAAAGCACTGAAAAGTTGCCCCCAGAATGAGATGCAGCCTCCATAACTAAAGGAACCTTACCTGTCCTATTCTTCTCTGTAACGTTGGCACCAGGCAGAGTGCCTGACTCAGGGTAAGAACTCAAATTTATTTCTCTAGTGAATGGAGTTTCTATCCAGAACAGTCTATGTACATGTAGAGAATACTAACAGAATAGAATTTTAGTGGCATAAATAGAAAATTAACCAATATCAAAAATTAGTCAAGATCAAAGAACCAGGAGGATCAAGAAGTGGGGGCGGGGGGGGCGGATGTTTAGAAGGCAGAGACTTTTTTCTTAAAAGCATCTTTTCTTGAAAAATATAGTAATATAGTGCATCTATCTGAAGTGACAGATTGGATTAAACATCTGGAGGCACTTCTGCTAGGAAAATATTTTATAGTACAGAGGATATAATACTCATATTACAAGTAACTTATAATACTTAATTTCTTTACCCAGAGCAAAATTGTTTTATTATCAAAATTGGAAAGATACACAAGCCACCAAAGAAGTCCAGGGATTTGAAAGAAAATTTTATAAGGTAGAAAAGTCAATATATGTTAAGTTCTCACTTCTAGTAAAATGAGTCATTTCAACCCACATGTGGTTGGTACAAAAAAAAAATCCCCAAATTACTGATCGAAAACATTTTGTTTTCTCTAATGCAGTTATTTATTCAGTAAACATATATTTGGAGACAATGGTATTAACTATTGCAAAACTTATAAAAACATAAAACATGTAATCTGGGGGAGGGGGAGCGGGAATCCCTAACTTGCTGTTGACTCAGTTTTAACATTAACTAGAACCTTAAAAATTAAGATAGATACTCCAAATTGTGTCTATGTGAGGGAAGGTGCTCTCTTTGCGGGTCCATGAGGGGTCGGGGGCAGGACGGGGGCATAGTTCTAAGGGCGAGAACTTCCCAGCACCATGCCACCCCTCCCATCTCTCTCCATCCTGAAGATTTAACAGTCTCTGTTTTAATTTTCATGGGAGTGGGAAGAATCAAAAGTCAATCACTCCAGTGGACGTTCTAAGGAACCCCTTTCATTGGCCAGAGAACTTAGTTCCTCCCAGGTTAAAAGTCCCCTTCTTCCACACCCCTTTGGACTCCATGTTTGGATCCCCCTCCACAAACACTCTCTCATGGAAGCCATCTTTCTCTCCCCTAGATTTTTCCTCTGGAGTCCCCTTCTACACTCTCTTGTGGAAGCCTGTCTTCCCCTCCTAAACTCCATCTCTCTCTCTATTCCCTTCCACTCAGTGTGGAAGCTGCTTTCCTCTCCTGGATTCCATCTGTCTGGATTCTCTCACTTAATGTGAGAGTTAGCTGTTTCTTTCTCTTTCTCCTGTTTCTCTTTCTCTACTTAAACAAATCACTTTCTACCAACACTTTTGAGTCCGGCATTTACTGCGCACTGTGCTGTGGTCTCCTCTCCCATTCTTGGGGAGTGATGGACCAAGAACCTGGAGAAACGTCCTCTCAGGGGAACTGAGGGCTCTCCTGAACCCCTGAACCCCAACATTACATATGCTGTACTTGTCACACTTCTATTTCATTTTCTAGAATTCTAAATTCAGTATTATGGGGAAAAAGTTAATATCCTCAGAGAAAATGCCTAAGAAACAATTATGTATATTCAAAATGCTTACTATGGGAAGAAACTATGGTATGATAGTCTATAAAGGTAGATATTATTTACAAGTTCTATAATCATCTAGTACCTTTCATGATCAGTACATCTCTTAATCAAAATTTCTAAAACACTGAACAGGCAATAAATATATTTTTACTTATCATCACTGTGGGGGCAGGGGACAAAAGAGGAGGACTATATGCTTCACTACCATTTAAAATTTAGATCTTAGCTAGAATTAAATTTTTGCTAAAATGAGAATATATTAATTCAACCTTTCTTAGAGAAGTAAAAATATGTTCAAGTTGACATTTAACTACTTTAAGTTAAATATCAAAATTTTAAAACACAGCTAAAGATTTACACATCATTAAAACAGATTATTAAGTGAAGAATGTTGCTAAATAAAACAGCTTGATTTTAACCAAGTAATGTTATGAATGGTATGCTCAACTTTGAAACAGAGAAAGGCTCCATTCTTTTAAAAACAGAAAAACATGTTAAATCATATTTAACTTCCTCAAGAGCATATGGAGAAGGTTTAAATGGGCTTCTGAAGGTTTGTAGCTAAAACAAGGTTCATGTAAAATGATATGCTTAAAATTAAAAAAAAATAGGGAAGATAATTGCATTCACTCAAAGTAAGAAAAAGTATTGTTTGCAACATAAATTAAGTGGCAAGAGAAATATAACTTACTCGAATGTATGCAATGACATAGGTCAGCAAATAACCTCTCTGTCCATTATCTTCTCCAGCTGCCAATCCACTGTAATTAAAGAACAAACTGTTAATAAATTTCAAATGAACTACTAAAAATATACAAACCAAACCAAACCGATATGATACTTCAAGATAACTGCTTGATAGATTAACATATATTACACTGCATTTCATTTTTATCTTAATCTCATTAATCATAAATGTATCAAAAACTGTCAAGAGAATAAGTTTGGATAACAAAAATCTGAAAACACTTTAAATAGTTCTGTTTAGTCTTAATTTCAAACTTTTATCCACCAAACTAATAAAATTGACTCATAAACCCAACTTCTTCTACCCATATTCTCAAAAGAGCAGAGAAAGAATTAACTACGAGAGACAAACAAATAAGCTAAAATAATCTTCACAAAAATATTCTTATTTTATTTATCATATCCTTCCTCATATATTCATGTTCATATTGTCTTACTCATATTTGAAGAAATGTGATGACTGACTAGGAACGCCCCAATACTGAGAAGCTTCCAGAATACTTGAGTACATAGTATTTGAAATGTTAAATGTGGTGTTTATTTTATAAAATTTATGATTTAAATGAGAGACAAAACATACTTACATAGAAACATTAAACTTTATAAAGCAATGTATAAACAAATATAAGACCAACACAGGTAAGGTTTTATTACTATGAACATATAAACTATCTCTTTCAATTTGAAAATAGTTTCATCCATAGAAATTGTATCTGATGCTCTAGTGAGGATTAATCCCATATAACATATAATTCAGTCCAAGTACTCTTGTTTATAAAAGTTGTTCTTATTTTAAAAGACAATGAATGAATACTGTTTTCTACTACCTTTAGTAAATAGTTTTTAATTATGCTTTTTCCATTATCAAACAGAAATTAAAATTTTAACTTTAGTCAACTAAAGGAAAAACTATTTCTCTTAGGGCCTCAATTAACACCTTATAATTAAATATTTTCTTCTTCTGAAGTTGTGTTGGATTTGGCAGTAGGTAAATAATACAATGTAGATGTACTCTTGTTCTATACAAATACTGTAATATAATTTCAGGCTAGAATATATGGGCTAAATCAGAATTTCCTGATTGCCATTATGGGTAGATAGTGTTATCCAAAGGAAGTGGCAAAGATTTGATATAAGGAGCTCTAGTCTAGAACTACTTGAGAATGAAATATAATAAAAAAATGAAGGGAACTGTTTGTATTAGAATGTTAATGAGCAAAGAAGATAAAACTTTGGTCAAGCAGCTGAATGTGAGAAGAGACAAAACACGATTCTGAGTTGGATGTAAGGTTGGTAGTAGAAAGCCAAATAAAGTTTCAAAACAAAAGGAAAACTGCTGTGGCGAGTGCTTGGAGGCAAAGAGCTTAGTCCATAGCTCAAGCAGATGCAAAACAGAGTCAGACTCTGAGTCCAAGAGAGAAAAAACACCACAGGTTTAGGAAGCAGAAATAGTTCATCCATCCTGAACCTAGTGAGGAAGGAAAGGAAAAGAGAGTGAGGAGCAGGAAAGGGTGCAAGACACCTGTATTGGGAATACTTGAGAAAAGAGAATGCCAAGTATGTACATGATGAGAAGTAACAGGTATAAACATTTAGTAGGCTTGCCTCTGTTATGTCAAAATGAGGCAAAAAGTCCTACTTTTCCAGTCCCAACAGATCTTTCTTTAGACCCTCTTCTAATATTTCTAATATCTGGCAGCAGGAAGGAAACAGATCTGTTCACATTAGGATCCAGGGAGACAAACCACAGAGAAACATCCATTTTCTAATTTAAAGCAGGAAGAAATTGGACGTCTTTTCTAAATTCATAAGCCCAAAGAAGTAAAGTAAATCTGGGCTTTGCAAGGAAATTACAGACTTATGATTTAACTTTTTGAAACTTAACTCTTTTTAGCTTTCAGAACTGTCAATATTCTAGCCAGAATTACCTTAAAATACAATATATAAAGAATAGTAGGGCTTAAAAATTAAATACATCTAAATTGTCACTTTTGTAATCACTCCAAAAAGACTGCATGTAGATTCAAACTGCCTTATGTTAAAGTAGCAACATCCATCCCCTACTTCCTGCTGTCCCCACAAATTTCAAACATCAATTCAAGGTTTTTAAACAAATTTAAAGCTGTCTCATGAGGAAGGACTGGAAAGACTAATGAAAGAGAAATGAGAGACAATCTTTTTATATAAAAGGGCCATCTGGTGAACCTAATCACTCTCATGCTAAATTATATTAAACAACTTAAGCATGCTTTAAAAATAATGATAACATATTGCCTTAAGTTCTATGGTAAATGTCAAAACACCTGTCATGAGTGCTGACAGGTAATGTTTATTTTGCTCCGCTCTTAGAGAAGTTAAAATACATTACTAGCAAACATGGATAAACAACCAAAGTACGATTATTCATTATATGGCTACTATGTTCTGTTGGCTCATATGTGTTCAAAGGTATTGAACTGTGTTGGGGTGGGAGTGAAGGGCAAGCAAAGAGAAAAAAATGGCTAAGACAACACATAAAAATGCTCTAAACTGTTGGGAGTACTTCATAATAGTCAATTAAGATTCATTCATTTTTAATTGGTAAATGGATAGAGAGTTTGATAAACAAACAAATAAAAACCATAAGGGATAGATGAATAATGCTCCAATTCAAAATAAAAATACATGAGCTAAACTAACATATGAAAATTGCAGCAGAAAGAAACTTGGTGGTGCTTTCCTTTGCCTTGTTACGCAGCAGAGATGATTGACCATTGAGGATGGTCAGAGTGGCATTTTACCTAAGTAAAATATCCTTGAATCTTCAGTGATTAGAATAAAAATTTGGTGCCTACAGAAAACTGGTGGGATACTAGAACTTCTGAAAGAAAACCAAAAGAAGATATTTTCAAGTATTAAAAATTTAAAATAGGCCAGGTGCAGTGGCTCATGCCTGTAATCCCAGCACTTTGGGAGGCCAAGGTGGGAGGATCACTTGAGCCCAGGAGTTTGAGACCAGCCTGGGTAACGTGGCAAAACCCTGTCTCTACAAAAACTAAAATAATAATAATAATAATAATAATAATAATAATAATAAATTAGGCATGGTGGCATGCACCTGTAGTCCCAGCTACTTCGGCAGCTGAAGAAGAAGCATCGTTTGAGCCCAGGAAGGTTGAAGCTACAGTGAGCCATGATTAGGTCACTGCACTCCAGCCTGAGTGACAGAGCAAGATACTGTCTCAAAAAAAAAAAAAAAAATCGAAATAGCTCTAAGTAATCAGCCAAATAACAATCTGGGTTGTTTAAAACAGATGTCCACATCTAATAAAAGAAAGCCAGGATGAAGCACATTAAGAAATTAATTATTAACTAAGAAGGAACAAATAATAGCAAAAAAATGAGACCTCAAATGGAGCCAGTCTTTAACATTTTACCCTTGCTTTAAACTGGATCTCATTTACTATAACCTATTTTTAATGGATAAATTTGATACAAGTTTTGTTTGAGTAAGCAAAACTTCTGGAAGTACAGCAATAGTGCTTGGGCCTAAGTATCAGTATCTGAAGACAGCTGGATGCCAAATCTTAAAGAAGATTCACTCATATTTTTAATTGGCTAATGGATAGTGACATATGAGAAAACAAAACTAGCATTACTGATGTTCACGTCAATTGCTGGCTCAAATTAAAGCTGATTAAAATTAAAATTAAAATGCCCACCTGTAATCCCAGCACTTTGGGAGGCCGAGGTGGGCATATCATGAGGTCAGGAGTTCCAGACCAGCCTGACCAACATGGTGAAACCCCATCTCTACTAAAAATACAAAAATCAGTCAGGTGTGGTGGCGTGCGCCTGCAATCCCAGCTACCCAGGGGGCTGAGGCAGGACAACCACTTGAACCTGAGAGGCGGAGGTTATAGTAAGCCAAGATCATGCTGCTATACTCCAGCCTGGGCAACAGAACAAGACTACATCCCCCCCCCAAAAAAACCAACAAAATGTTCTGACAAATACCTAAAGATAAAAATACACTGTTTTACAGGTGGCACAGTAATCAGGCATAAACAAAGTAGAATAAAAGATGTCAGGAAAATATAGTATTCAGTTTCATTCAGTCATTCAACAATTATTGAATCAAACATCTAGTACGAACTAGACATCATCAGTGAAGCACAAGAAAACACAGGTCATGACCTATAAAAATTATGAGGCACAACAAACAGGCATTATGTCATCATCCTACCCAATTTTAACAGGAAATGTGGCACATTACTAACTAGTAATAACTCAATTGTAATTATAATGACAGATCCTAAAAAGTGAAATTCCTCTGTGTGTGGGTGTGTGTTCAGATGTAGAGGTATATGTGAAGGGGAAGAAGACTGAGGTGATACTAACCACATTTAACCCTACAGTTATTCAAATAATAAAGCAAAATGTACTCTTCCATTTTCCTACAAGTCCTTCTGAGAAATTATGAAATCCCAGGTAAATATTTAAATATACAATGAACAACTTTTTAAAGTTTCAGTCTCTAATATTTACAGTTAGAGCAGATTTTTAAATCTCCTTGTTTCTTACTAATATATGTTTTAAGAAATCAGTCTTTTAATCAAATTACATATGTACTCCATATATCTTAGAAGCTAAAAAACAGGTAAATACATAGGGCTAAATTCCTTCTGGGAAGGAAAACATGTACATTTCAAAAATTCGGACAAAAATGAGATGACCTGAAATTCAAGCCATCTGGTCATTACATGGATTTTTATGGCACAATTATTTTTAACTAATTTAGTGAAAATATCAGCAATTCCCAAAAGAGCTACTGAGAAAAGATGAAAGATGAATAAACTTTATCTTTTACTGAAAAAATTAAAATTCCATTTGCCAATTTCAGAATAGGGTAAAAATAAAAGTGAGACATTTTCAATATTTAAAAATAGTACAAAAGTAAACTAAAATTTAAGTCTAAGATTAGACTCTTTTCCCCTTTAAGAATAGTGCACTTTAAAACTAAGTTCAGACAACCTAGAAATAAAGAGCTAAACATTATATATATATAAAATACATAAAACTGTGACATTCTAAAACACATGGCTCCAAAGTAAGTGTTCATTTGTTTTCTTAAAAAACAACAAAAAAGAAATGAAAATAAATATTTATAAAGAACACATATTAAGCGTAATGTATATGATGTATTTTAATCCCCAGAATAAAAAAAGGAAAGATTAGTGTCTAGAAACTGTTAGTTTACATACTTTAAAAGGAAAGAAAAAAATGTAGTCCTGATAAATGACATTTTCACTATAGTTCTCATCGATCAGTCTTATAATCCATCAAGAAGACAGACAGAAACCACCCTACCATTATTCAGTTGGTTATAGATGTGAAATGTTTTCTGTTTCTTTATAACAGCACAAAACAGTAAGTGACAGGGGGTGGAGTATAGATAATTTATCAAATACCTTCGATTAAACACAATTTCCTTTTAAAAACACACTAGTAGCATGCTTTACACATATACTATTATTACTGCAGAGTAAGAGAACAATGAATTTTCTCTTTTACTCTAGTAGAACAAATATCACCAAATTTACATTAATGTAAAAACCTAGGAAAAATACAATATTTAATTATATAAATATATATATATATACATATATATATATATATATGATTAGACAAGAGTAACAGATCAATCTAACTTTCTAAAAATTTTGGAAGTGAATGAAAACAATATTTTACATTTACTATTATAAATTACCACAAATTTAATACTAAACTGAACTTAATAACTGCTTTGAGACATACAGTTTGCTTGGGGACATTAGCGTCTAGTACTTTAATAACTGCTTGGTGATATTAGAATCTTAGCTTAACTTTCTTTCTCTTGGCATTATGAAGATGAAGCCATACCCAAATTTCGCAGCAATGTCATACACTTGTTTTTCATGTTGAAGAACCTTCTCACGGTCCCCCTCAAACAGTAGTGTGGCTACACTTAGTTGATTTGGGTCAAATCCTTTAAACTACAAAAAAAAAATATTATTATTACAGATAAGTCTTATCCTACAAAATAATAAATCAAAACACATTTTGGTCCTTTCCTTCTGATCTGGGCTCAAATGCACTGATTTCTTAAATATTTAGCTTTGAAACTTTACATGTCAATCATTAAGAATGTTTAATAAACCTATTCAGGTCATTACAATGCAGCAAAACTATTCTGCAAAAAATAAAGTTCATAGGAAAAGCACTTTATTTCAAAGTATGCCAGGTGTTAATTCTAATGCCATATTGCTTATGTAAATACAACAAATATTTTGTTGAAATAATAACTATGATAAAGAATCAAATAAAAAACCTCAGAATGATAGAATAAAGTAGCTGGATATATTAGACGAGAAGAAAAAATCAACAACATCCCTACATACTAATAATAACTTCCTATTAAATAATATTTTCAAAGGAGATCTTATGCAGGAAATTAAAATAGTATCTAACAATCTTAAAAAGAAATATATTAGGAAACATATCTAAAACATACCCAGAAAAAGACAAGTAAGACATATGCTCCTAAATGCATAAATGAAATATTATAAACCACTCAATATTTGCCCAAATTTATGTACTAGTTTATTCCAACTTTAGTAACCACAATGCACTTCCTAAAATGATGAAAAGTTTCTAAAATTTTTCTAGAATAATAAGTAAGTGACAGTGATAACAAGGAAAATTCTGAATAACAAGAGGGAAAAATAGACCTACAACAATAAAATCTATTTACTTTTTCAAGAACAAAAAGCTCATTAAAAAAGAATGAGATGCACTAAAATGGAGTCTATTTTTTAGATAAGTGTATATGACGTGAGACATACCAAATCAATGTATGAGAAGCACAGATTAATTAATGGTGCTGCCACAACTGGTTAGCAATTAGAGGAGCAGAAGGTGAAGATTAATTTAGATATTTTTCACATAATAAAATTGAAATAAATACAAATAGTAATCAAGATAATTTTTTTTAAATTATCATTTAGTGTTAAGAGAGAGAGTGAAGAAAATGGCCCTTATATTTCTGGAGGAAAGAACGCTTTCTAAGCTTAGACTATATTAAATAATCACAAGAAAAGATATAAAAATTTGAAACTTTCATATGAAAAAAGAAAAATCTCTATTAAAAGAGGAGATGCCTGACTGAGAAAAAAATTATTTACATTTACGACAAAGGGCATTTAATAATACCAGTCTCAAAGGGATACATCAAAGCACCAAGAAAAAAACATGAAGCTGTCCCCTTGGCAAAAATAACCATATCCAACAAATTCACACAAAAATTAGATCTAGATTATACAAGAAAGTGTTAATGTCCAGTCTCACTGGAGCTTCAAAAAACATGAACTAAAAGAAAGTACTGTTTTCCCCCTGGTAAATTTAAAATATAACAAAAAGAATCTCACATGTAATAACAAGGATGCAAAGAAAAGAAGGCATACGTGCATTGCTAGCAGTAGTGTAAGACGGCTTAACACTCTAGGAAAAAAATTCAACCATCAAAGGTTAAAAAAATCCATACTCTTATTTCACTTCTGCATACCTTCCATAAAGGAAAAAATTCAAACTAGAAAATGTTATGAAAATAAAACTGTTCAAATGTAGTGTTATTTTTAGAAGCTTCAAAACTGTAAAGAATTAAAATTTTCTGAAATTGATTGATTTACTTAATATTTATTTCAACATAAAAAATTATAATCCTGAAATGTACATAGCAACATGGAAAAACACCCTAATAATAGGTGCATGTGGGAAGAAATCAGAAAACAGATATCTTAAGCATTTAAAAATTTAGCATTTTATAAAAATTCTTACCTTTGTAATATAAAACTTTTTTAATCCATCCAAAAATGATGTAAAAATAGAGGAAACCTGAGGTTTAAGAGCATGACCTAAGAAGAGAAAAAAGTTTATATTAATAGTATATTCTGTGTTTTTCAGAAGATCAAGAGGCTATTCCAACTTAGTATCCTAAAGAAAGTAAAAGTTTTCACGACTTTAATTTTTTAAATCTCCCCATGTTATGTACATATATATTTACATTAAGATATATAGTTATATTAATATTTGCTACTTTTATCTTCTTTCAAATGTCACAAACAACTTTTTATTTACAAAACGCATTCTCGGTTTGATTTTTTTAAGTCAAATTACTATATGTAATTAATACTATACACAGTTGATCTTCCAATTGTATGGTTTATACATAATAAAATTACTTCATTAATTTTTATTTCATTAAGAACACCCATGGTGGCTGGTTTTACTTTTATTTTTTCAATTATACAGAAACTGTTCAGAACTATAACCAAATATGGAGCTAATGCCAAGTTTAAGGTTGTTTCTTAATTAATTCTTAATTCATCCAGAATTCTTGGCATAAAACTAGCAATTGCTTCCTTAATCACACCCAGAGAGTTAAAATTGCCAAAATAACATAAATAGAATCTCAAAGTCTGTTAAATTAACATCTTTGCCTGCGGATTAAGTTTAATTGAGTGAAAACCTTTTACTGTTTTCTCATTGTTTTTAGAAACTAACAACGTCTCAACTCCTATGATTGTTACATTTAAGAGTCATACATCTGGCCTCAGTGTTAGGAGTCCAATTCAGAAAAAAGTGTCATACCGTTTATATAAAATTTTTATAAAGAATTTCAGTCTTAAGTAAATCTAAAATTACCTTCCAAATAAAAAGTTTCTTTTTAAAGAAAAAAGCCTTTGAGGTTTGAGGATTTTGTTTGTTTTTTAATATATAGGCCTTTCCTTTCCTTCCTTTAAAATAGGTGCAAAGAGCAAGCTAGCTTTTCTTTTCTTTTTTTTTTTTTTCCAACTGAACAATCAGTTAAAGTAGACGAAGTAAGCAAACTAGCGTTTCTAAAACTATCACTGGCAGTTTTTTTCTATCCATTTTTTATGAGAATCCCTATCTGTAATACTACTTATTACTACACTTTTGCTGATTATAATAGAAAACTGTGTTATCTAAGAACCCAAGTAATAGAAGTCTTAACCAGAGCCTAAAAGTTAGATATCTGTGCTATACCTGGGGCTTTAAAACAAAACAAACAAAAAATCAATTTGTAGTTCAAACAAACAAATTGAACTACAGGTTAGACAGAAATCAACCTAGCAATCTTTTTGAGCTCCTGGATCACAAGTAAGAGATATGTCTGGGGATTTTTTTTTGTTTGTTTATTGTAAACTATCAGAGATGCTTCTCTAGTATTATGTGCTTTAAGAGACAATTCCTAATATCTATAAAGATAGAAATAACATATCATCAAAACAGTCATTTCTGGTCCCAAATGGAACTCCTCCCACATTAACAACAAATTAGAAATAAATATATAAACATTTATATATTGAATGTGCATGTTGTGTTCTTGGCAGAAGTTGAAATTATCTATTCTTTGTACAAAAGTCTTTATACAAAAGATTCACTTATCTTTATAAAATGCATGAGGACTCCATATGATACTACTCTAATATGAAATAATCCTTAAGGGTAAATGTTCACCGTAACTCATTGAGATTTATATGCACAATTTCCATTAATGCTAATAGAATTACTCACATACATCTCTAACACTAAGTGGACATGATAACTTTGAAGAATAAATTATTGTAAAAGTGATACTTTTAAGTGGGTCAAGCATTAGTATCAACTAGAGAATATTATCTTTTACTTTTTCTTAAATATGTTACCTATCAATATAATTATATTTAAAATATATTCTAGCTATTGTGGTTTTTTAAATATTAAATTCATTTCCAAATTTACTAGCTGGACAATTTGATGAGTAAATTTCCTGTTATTTCAATGTTAGTCAAGTCATTTAAAAGGATTTATTAATTATCTATGTTTTATATTTTATTTTATTTTATTTTATTTTTGAGATGGAATTTCGCTGTGTTGCCCAGGATGGAGTGCAATGGTGCAATCTCGGCTCAAGGAAACCTTCTTCACCTCTTGGGTTCAAGCGATTCTCCTGCCTCAGTCTCCTGAGTAGCTGGGATTATAGGCATGTGCCACCACACCCAGCTAATTTTGTATTTTTAGTAGAGATGGGGTTTCTCCATGTTGGTCAGGCTGGAATTGAACTCTCAGTCTCAGGTGATCCGCCCGCCTTGGCCTCCCAAAGTACTGGGATTATAGGTGTGAGCCACCGCACACAGCCAATTATCTGTGTTTTAAAGCAGTGGTTACAGACAGTGCAAAAACTCCTGGGCTTTTTAGTCGGATAAATTTGGGTTCATCCCCAGCTCAACCACGTACGACTTGTGGACTGTAGTCAAAACAATGAGCCTTTGAGTCATTTGTAAAGTGGGAATGCCACTCTGATGAACAGTCATGAAGAGAATTTTATAAAGTGTGCTACTGACAATGTGATCAGCACTATGCTATGAGCTATCCAGGATTTGTTCACTCTCTTGCCAGTTTGATGATTAATTCAATCAACATATAAATGCCGATTATGTGATAAGTGCAGGTGATAGAAAAATGACTAACAATTGTACCCTAAATTTGAGAAGCTTTAGTTTACAAAGGACATCTTTGGATTATTTCCATATAGTCAATCATATATATCATTTCAATATACTGAAATTAGATGTCAATATAATGTATTAAGACTTGTACCTGAGGTAGAGAGGATATTAAAAATATTAACAACTAATAATATGGCCTGTGCTTTGTTAACAACCAATGTGGTATAAACACTGATCAATCAGCCATATGGCTGGTGCAGGGTCTTGGACACCCTTTGCTGTGCTAAGCATTATTTCCTCTGCTGCCTGATCATGAAGCCGTGGCGATATACTGATGTAAAGGCTTCAATTAAAACTGAGAAATAAAAAAGGTTATATAGACAGCCAAAAAGCATGATCAGATCTCTATTTCAAAAGGATCATGTTGGTAGCTAAGGGCAGAGGGAGGGGAGACACAGTCAACACTACAGAGGGTAGAACCTACAATACCACAGAGGGGAGCAAGCTAGAGGGGGCAAGTAAGTATGTTTGCAGCTATAGCAATGAGAACATGGAAGAGGGATGACAGAAAGACTTTCTTTAAACCTTCATTTTAAATTGTTATGGATTCCAATTATAAATAAAATATGGCCAAATCATAATTAATTTTACAAAGTTACCTATGTCTAACATTGTTTATGACAACAATAACATGTAAATGAGTAACACAGTCTTATTATTAGATGCATGGCTCTCTTTAAGACCTAGATCTCTAAATGCAGGTGAAAACACATGAGGGGTTTGTTTTTCACTTAAAGTACTTCGTTACTTATAGAATATATTTATCTTAAACTTCTGTTTACCAGTAGTATAATGTTTTACTTAAAGAAATAATGACTAACTTAGAAGAACGTAATTTTAAAACTCTTGATATGTTATGAAACTTAATTTTAGTTAAGTTTCTATATAAGCATAACCATCCTTCCCTAAATCAAAATCTAAGCTTACTTTTAGACATGACAAACAAAAGCCTGCCTATCTTTGCCTTTAGTATTTATTACTGAGTGATCACTCCCATGATTTTAGGAATTGTTTTGAGGGTATTTAAATTCTATAAACTTAAATCCCAAAGTAAATTTCAGAATATAACTACAACCCATTATCATATCTTTTCCCCCAAACCACCACCCCTTCCTCTATGTTATTTAATCTACCCAATCAATCAAATCAAAGTCTAGGTGTTGTCTTAACTCCTCCTTTTATTTAGCCTTCCATATCCAGTTAGTAAACTGATTTTCTGAAAATCCATCATCTGTTCTCTATCTCCATTGCTGCTTCCATGCTCAAAGCCCTCAAACTTTGCTTCTTGAACTGTTTCATCTCCTAGTGTCTCTCCTCCATGTATCCTTCTAATCCATCCTCACAATACTGCCAGAATGAGCTATGATGTAAAGTTGATTGATTTTATTCTTCATACAAAGAAATCCCAGTGTTGACAAGATAAAATCCAAATCTATTCCTGCAAAGTCCTAGTCTACTCATCCAACTTTATCTCATACAACAACCCTAACACTACCCTCTATTTGAGCCACATAGAACTATCTGAAGTCCTCTAACACATGCCGTTGAATTTCACAACTTCACATTTTTGCTGCCAAGTGACGAAGTCTGGTAGAGAAGAAGAGACATCTAGGCAAACTTGTATTCACCTTTGAAGATTTAGCTCAAGCATATCTCTTATAAAAGTCTTTTCTGAGTCTTTATCCTCAAGCAAAATCAAAAAGAATCAACTCCTTCATTTACAGCCCATTGCAGTCTTCTTTCACAGGCCCTCGAACACGGCTGCTGTCACTCATTTACGTAATTGTCTATCTTCATTAGACTGCCATCTTCCTGAAAGGCAAAATTGACTTTCTACTTCTGCACTGTGTACTCTTCCTACTGATGTTTCATAAATTTTTGTAGCTAAATGACATTTTAAAATTACCACTCCTTACTTACCAAACTGAAACTGCTTATTGTCCATGAGGCGAATAGATGCTGGAGCACACCTCTGTTTTAAAAAGAAAAAAAAGTGATACAAATTTAATACAGTAAGAAGCTAGACAGGTAGAATATGAATATTATTTTTCTATATTTAAGAGATCAAGAGCTTAGTTCCTAAGGATTTACAGAGGAAAAAAAATATTAACTTTTCATATATTTTTTTGTGAAGACAAATATGACTTCTATAAAATATTTAGAGAGAAGAAATTTGCAGATATAGGTAAATAAATACAAACATAAGTTACCAGATTTTAAATTTATCAACAGGAAAAGCTGCTTACTGCCTGGCAAAGCCGTATGTGAATATCCTAAAAGAAATACCAGGCTCCAAAGTGGATTATTTTAGACCAAAGATGTTTCTAAGACTAAAATCCAATGCCTCAATTATTATGCCATTTTATGAACTATGCTGTATTGTATCCACAGTAAAGGTAGAAGACGAAGATATTCTGACTTTTAGATGAGCACTATTTCAGGTAAACTACAAAGCCTCGAAAAATCATTTATAACACAGACACATGCACACATGCATGCATGCACACACACACACACACAGGCACATATGCAGGCATGCACACACACATAGCTTTAAAGTCATATTCCAAATAAAAATTACATTAAAACTAAATTGCTATTTTGTAGTCTTGTTAAATGTATAATAGTTTAAAAATGTTAAAGAAATGTATAACCTGTTTCAAATATTGACATCAGGATGTCTTTGTAGTGGTTGATATTTCTAAAAATGTTACCAGTTTCCAAAAATATTAAAGGAAAATCAGTTTTCTTCACATTTATAAATATGAAATGTTTTAGTAAAATGGGCACATTGACTTCTAATAAAAAATATAAAGCCTGATTAGATCAAATTTCTTCATAAGAAGAATATACATATAGCATACATAATTATTTATTCTGGCTTAAGCACATAAGAAAAATAAGAGTAACAGCCACTCTGTCATTCATAACAGAAACATTTTAAGTTCCTACCAACAACTTGTAAATTCCATCTTCTACTATCAACCACATTCTACCGCACCTTTATCAATGCTAAGTATTATTAATGAAAACAATCCACGTAAGTACACATACGTCAGAAAATGAGAAGGGATGGGTGCAGTGGCTCACACCTATAATCCCAGCACTTGGGTAGGCTGAGGTGGGCAAATCACTTGAGGACAGGAATTCAGCCTGGCCAACATGGTGAAACCTTGTCTTTACTAAAAATACAAAAATTAACTGGGCGTGGTGGTATACCTATAATCTCAGCTACTCAGGATGCTGAGGTATGAGAATCACTTGAACCTGGGAGGCAGAGGTTGCAGTGAGCTGAGATTGGGCCACTGCACTCCAGCCTAGGCAACAGTGTGAGACCTTGTCTCAAAAAAAAAAAAAAAAAAGGAGGGGGAGGAAAGTATACTACATTTACTATAATGAATTTCCATGGGTATTTAATCTCTAAAACAATTAGAATATGCAGGTCTTGATTAAAATCTTGGTTTGTAAACACTATCCATAAAACATATTTTGGAGATAACTGGAATAATCTTATAGAATGAATATTAGATGGCATTAAGAAATTACTGCTGATTGGCCTGGAGTAGTGGCTCATGCCTGTAATTCCCAGCACTTTGGGAGACCAAAGTGGGTGGACTGCCTGAGGTCAGGAGTTCAAGATCAGCCTGGCCAACATGGTTAAACCCCATCTTTACTAAAAAAATTTAAAAAAAATTAGCCAGACGTGGTGGCATACATCCGTAATCCCAGCTACTTGGGAGGCTGAGGCAGGGGAATCACTTGAACCCAGGAGGAGTAGGTTGCAGTGAACCACTACACTCTAACCTGTTGGGTGACAGAGTGAGACTCCATCTCAAAACAAAAACAAATTACTGCTGATTGCCTTAGACACGATAATAGTATTGTAGTTATAAAGAACACTGTTCTTCTGTCTTTAGGAGATGGTGCTGAAGTATTTAGGTTAAGTGTCGTAAAGTCTGCAACCTAGGCTGAGTATGGTGGCTCACGCCTGTAGTCCCCGCACTTTGGGAGGCTGAGGTGGTGGATCACCTGAGGTCAGGAGTTTGAGACCAGCCTGACCAACACGGTGATACCCCATCTCTACTAAAAATACAGTATCAGCCAGGCATGGTGGTGGATGCCTATAATCACAGCTACTTAGGAGGCTGAGGAAAGAGAATCACTTGAACCTTGGAGGCAGAGGTTGCAGTGAGGATGCAGTGAGCCAAGATCGCACCACTGCACTCCAGCCTGGTCAACAAGAGCGAAACTGTCTCAAGAAAAAAAAAAGTCTGCAACCTAATTTCAAATGGTCCAAACAACATATATACATACATGTTGAACAGGGCAAAAAGTTAACTATTTTTGAATATATGAAGTGGATACACAGGTGATCATTGTACCATTCTTTCAAATTTTCTGTATGCTTAAAAATTTCAAATTAAAAAGCTGAAAAAAAGATAAGAAAGCACCAGGGCCACTGCTGTATCATATAGCAACTAATATTCAATTACACTGAGTGTAATTTTAACTTGATAGTCGAGTCACATAAGCTAGCTATCCAGTATTCCTATTCGTATCAAGGAGGCATAGTAAATGATAACAAATAAACACTATCAAAAAAGAACTAAGAAGCAGCTAAAGGAATTTCTAAAAAAAAAATTTTAGATATTAAATTAGTTTTTTAACATGGACTTTTTTGAAATTATCCAATTGAAACCAATAGTTTTAAAGTCTCATATTTCCATAGCACCAGATTTTTTAAAAGTCAGTAGAGTTATTCAGTTATTGTCATAACTAAATGCTCATGTAAGTAAAACACTCAACAATAGCATCCAGATTGGTTTATGATCTCCTGGCAATTGATATTTGTAAATCATTGTATATAATTCTACATATACAAAGCTGAAAACGTTTCTTATAATTTAAAATAATTAAAAGGTACCACTATAGTTAATTAAATGGAAGGTTCTATCATCAAAAGATCAAAATAATGTTACTACTATTTAAAAACAACGTTCAATCTGTTACTATACGTACAGTTAAGATTAGGTCATGTTTCCACTGCTTTAAAACTAATTTGGTAGGTTAAAAAAAAAAAAAAAAAACCTTAAAAGATTGCCTTTAAAAGTTAGAGACAGTACAAGTTCTGAGAATCTGAGCTCTAAATTCACTCCCATGTTATTCACTAATGCCAGGGGCTGAGATTTTTTTAGAGGAAAAAAAGGTCCTTGAGTTAAAGTGACTCCTGCTGGTAGGTGATCAAAACTAACCTGAGAGGGAATATTTTTACCTATTTTAATGATGGGTTAATGATAAATTCAGGGAATTCAAGAACACTCGAGAGAGATCCAAGATGGCCGATTAACAACAGCTCAGTATTGTAGCTCCCAGTGAAAGCGCAGAGAGCGAGTGGACGCCGCACTTTCAGACGAATTTTTGTTGCCCACAGACTAGGAGATCCCCAGTGGAGGAGCCGCACAGGTCGCCAGC
>CAUYLG010077382.1:0-85350 GCA_963573385.1 Cacajao melanocephalus
AAAAAAAAAAAAAAGTTGGGTGTGGTGGCAGGCACCTGTAATCCCAGCTACTCAGGAGGCCGAGGCAGAGCAATCGCTTGAATCCGGGAGGCAGAAGTTACAGTGAACTGATATCGCACCGTTGCACTCCAGCCTGGGCAACAAGAGCGAAACTCTGTCTCAAAAAAAAAAAAAGAAAGAAAGAAAGAAAGAAAGAAAGAAAGAAACCCCACTTCCCCAAACATCTTCCATTTAGCACAGGGATAGAGATTATTTCAGTATCTTGTGTGTAGAAAGATGTGGAGGAATCCAATTCTGCCAGGCTATTTCCAGTGAATAACAGGCAAAACTTCACATCATGTGGTCACGAGATTGTTGAGAGAATGGAAGCCCGTAACTTTGACCACGAAATGGCTTAGGAGCCTCAGACGGACATTCGCCGTATTTACATCTTTATACATTGTATATATTGGATTTTTGCACCTTTTCTTTTTGTCTATGGTTTTCTAGGATCAGTGAAATATGGATGCCCAACTTTGGGGTAAAGGGAAGCCTTAGGAAAGAAGCAAAGCCAAGCCTAAAACTCCCAGTCCACGCATTATTGTCGAGACCCCAGGGCCTGCAAGATTCATACTGTCCTCCCAAAAAACATCCTGAACCTCTTGTAGAGACATTCACACCAACTAGGCCCTTCAACCAGAAGGCTTTGGCTATCAGAAGATACTCAGAGAAGGTTCCAAAGTTCCCAACTTCCAGGGATTTGAGAATTCATGACCAAAACCAAGCTCTCCGTTTAAAGGGATACTGTGATGAGTGACAAAACATGTGAGCCCTTTGAGCCTGTCTGCAGAAAGTGTCCACTTGACATGGCCACACAATAAGCAGCCTTTGAGGTATCCAGGGCCACCTCTCACCCAGGCAATGGCAGAAGGAACTGGGGACTTAACACCAAATCAGAACCCACTACTTTTCGATACTTCCAAGAAGCAGAAGACCACAATTTTTTGGTCAAGAAAAATACTCCCATAATTTTTCATCTCTGCAATAACAATAACAACCAATAGTGAGAATGCACGATCCTGCTTGCATTTTTCTCCATCTAAAATAAATACACCAATGAAAAATTAAAAATAAATAAGGCCAGGCACAGCAGCTCACACCTGTAATCTCAGCACTTTGGGAGGCAGAGCCAGAGGGATTGCTTGAGGCCAGGAGTTCGAGACCAGCCTGGTCAACATAGGAAGACCTCGTCTCTAGCTTTTTATTCTTTTTAGACAAAGGCTCACTCTGTTGCCAGGCGGAGTGCAGTGGCACAATCTCAGCTCACTGCAATATCCGCCTCCCTGCAATCTCCGCCTCCCATGTTGAAGCGATTCTCCTGACTCAGTCTCCTGAGTAGCTGGGATTACAGGTGCGTGCCGCCACACACAGCTAATTTTTGTATTTTTAGTAGAGATGTGTTTCACCATGTTAGTTAGAATTGTCTCAATCTCCTAACCTCGTGATACGCCTGCCTCTGCCTCCCAAAGTGCTGGGATTACAGGCATGAGCCACTGCGCCTGTACCTTTTATAAAAATAAAATAAAATAAATTATTTTTAATTTAAAAATAAAATTTTATTTAAAAATGAAAAATAAAAATAAACAAATACTCCATAATCCCACAGCTCTCAGCATGCTGTAAATTTGAGAAGTAAATAATCAGGTTTCAATGTTAAATGACAATCCTCTTTTATCCCCCTTTCCCTAGAAGCAAGCAAGTATAAACCAGAGTCACAGAGACGTAGGAATCCAAAATGCAGAAATATCCAACAGCGGTCGGGGTTGAATTTGCCACACATCCCCCATGCTGGAAGGATTAACTCAAATCCCAATGGGGCATCAGTGGTGTGGCTGATGCTATGCTGGGAGCTAGGGCTTCGCCTCTGCCTGTGCGGTGTGTATTCCAGAGGGACGCAGGTCAAAACAAGTAAACACAAACATTCAGTTATAAATCACGAAGTTTCTGCAAAGCAGAATGACATGGGGGTGGGAACAGCATCATAGCAACTGCGAAGGCCCCTCCAAGTAAATGACATGAAGCAGATGCCTGACACAGATACAGTCAGCTGCAGGAATGAAACCCAGGGAGCTGCCTGCTGGCTGCACCCCAGGCAGAACTGGGGTGGACCCCAGCTCCAAAGCCACACTGTAGAGAGTGGAAATTCTGAAAATGTTTTAAAAAAATAATTAGACTTGGGAGAACACAAGACCCATGAGGGTACAGGCTAGGGAACACTCCTTTTTCCAAACTGCAGGCACGACCTTGAGGTAAGGTAAGAAACACAGAGAACCCTGGAGAGCAGACCTTATTGTAGCACCTTCCACGGAGCTCAGGAGCACAACAGTACATTTTGAAGCAATGGGAAAAATCATGAGATGTTGCCTTTACCGAATAACTCATCTTGCTAAGGCACCTTTACCCCTTGTGGTCTCCAGGGTTCTGGGAAGGCATTGATGAGGACCTCCAGTACGTCCACTCCAGTACGGAGCGATATCATCTTAAGTGTGAAGCTTGGTTACAGTTTTACAAAACAAAATGAAGCCTTCCTGATTCTTCGTCCCTCATAGGGATAACCTCCCCAAAGCAAGCCTGGAAAATCCCTGGGCTGCCAGGTCACTGGGGTTCAAAGTCCTCCTCCTCCCCGCCCCACCCACCCATGGAAAAGTACTGGCATTTCAGCGGCTGAGTTTCTTCCAGGAGGCCCTGCTGGGGATGTGTCCATGCCCCCAACCCAAAGCCCGCAGGGAGATCTCACCCTACTGGGTTGAACCCCAACCTCCCTCTCTGGCCCCACTGGTTTCACACCCTTGAACAATCCTGCCCAAATAACCCAGCAGTTAAGGGTGGCCAGGGGCCAGGAAAAAAGCCCTGAAAAGCAGTGAGCTCCTCAGATCTGAGAGCTCACAGCTTGGCTGGGACGCTGCCCACTGTGGAAAATGCAACGTGAAGATCTGGTGCAGTGAGGGTGGTGGGGGAAGGAAGCCCTGACCCCATCCAGCCTGTATCAGAGCAGAGGGTCAAGTCCCAAGGATATCTGGAACGTTCTGGCAAGGGTGGGCAGAGATAGGGGGCGAGGGGGCCAGCAGACATGCAGCCTCGTGCTTTTCCTGCGATGACATACCTGACTGGCCAGGCACACCTGGACGTCAGGGCAGGCCAAGCTTTCCAACAGTCGTCCACTGTTCCCTGAGTGGAGAGGCCTGGCAGCCATGCTCCTCACAGACAGGGGGGTTTTTCTCCTCTTTGGTGGGCCACGCCTCCCCCGGGCACATACTCCCTCGGTCCGAGGGTTTCGTCCAAGCCCCGGGCTCTGACCACAAAAAGTGCCCTTTTCTTTGGCGGGCTCACCTCAGACGTGAGGTACCGGAGAGCCAAACTGTCTGCTAAAAGGACATCCCCAGCACATTTGCTCCCTAGGCAGAGGGTCCGTGGCTGGCGGCCACAAACAGCACATCCTCCCCCTAGCCTGGGGCCTTACAGAATTGCCCCTTGGTGCCTGCTGTGTTCACAGCAGAAGGACAGCGAACTAAAGGAGCTCTTGGCTTGCTCAGGGTGCTCCCGTCTGACCCAAAGCAAACTGGGTAATTCCCCGGTAGAAACCAAGTTGTGGAACACAGAGCTTCAGGTCTCGGCCCATTCAGTGGGGCCGTTCCCACTCCAATGTCTCTGTAAAACTGAAAAAAAAAAAAAAAACCAAAAAACAAAACAACAAAACAAAACAAAAACAAAAACGAATGACGACAGCTTCCTCCAGCAAAGAGAGATTTCAGCCTCCACCAAAACACGCCATGTGCTCCTGTGGGAGGTGGGGGTATCACCCCAACCATGAATACTAGCTAGAGGGACGCTCTTCATGAGAGTTTAGAGAATTTCTTGTTTAAAAAAAAAAAAAAGTGAGTTTTTTGGCCATACAAAACCGAGTTGTGAAAGGAAAAGAAAATGCCAGCCCTGTTTGACAGGCATCAGATTTATGATCATTTTTTAAGCCTCAAGTACGTCACCAGAATCGGCCCACCCACTTCACTGCCCCGATGGTAAACACGGCCAAGTGCCCATCCTCACTCTTCCCCTATCGGACCCGGGCTCCTCCACTTCTGAACAGCCCTTGTTCCCCTCTCCTGGTCTCTGGTGGGTTAAAAAGATGCCTGGCTGTATATATATGGAGAGAGTACACCACGGAGCTCTCTGAGCTAAAACCTCCAAGACAAACACAGCCCGCTCACGCCTTCCTCGTCTGCAAGCAGGCCGCAGATGTTAATAAACATGGCTGGGGTTTACGGTTCGCCCATTGATTCCTCCATCCGTTTTACACTCGACAAGTCAGGAGAGCATTTCTCCCCCCTTCCCCTAACGTACAAACTCAGTAAACTGTTGTAAGGCTTGGCAATAAACTTATGAATTTTGGCCTCCAGATGTGGCTGGAAATAAATGTAAACATAGGGTGTGAGCAACTGTGTTTCAGGTTTGTGTCCTGTGGGGCTGAGTCTGCAAAAACCAGAGCTCAGAGAGACTCATTTGCCCTTTGCAATGAGACACCGGGAGACCGTTTTCCTAAAGGTAGGGATGCTGTCTGAGGCAGGAAAGAGATACAGAGGTCCACTGGAAAATTTAGGCAAAGGATTAGAGCACAGAGATTTTGACCCCTCTCCAGAGGACCATTCATAATCCATCCCTCTTGGCCAGGGTGTCACAGTGTATCCTCCAGCAGCTCTGGCTAAGACACAAGCCTATAGGAAGAAAGTGCTCAGCTCAGAAAAAAACTGAAAAAAGTCCTATCATGAGATCCATTTCTGGGACCATTCCTACAGAAGCAGGATACAGAGAGATGTTCAGAAAAGAGAGCAAAGGGTCAAGTGTAAACTGATAGGTCTACTTCAAACATGAACCAACAGGTTTTATTTGATTGTACAGGTCAAAAGACTTGTGGGGCTTGAGGGCCTTTCAAATCAAAATCCAGCTTATCTATCCATAACAAGAGGAAGGACAGAAAACACCATGCACATCTTAGAAATGTCCTGTGTTATAAGTTGCAATTATAAGATCCATTTTTCATCACGCAGATGAAAATTGGATCAGGTAAACTACTGATCCAATGTCTAGAGATAAATCATTATTAATCTCTTTTCTGAGACTGAACAAAGATGTATTGTGAGGACTACTGTCCCCTTGTTAACACATATGCCCACATTGTCATTTTCCCCCTTGCTAAGAAGTCATTTCTGGGAGGCGGGGGAATCATCTTCAGTATGTGCAGTTGGTCAAGACTTCACAAATATTTCCTCTGAATTGTTACCAAGAAAACCTTCACTTTAGAAATTTTTGTTTTATTACTTTGCTAAAGCAAATGCACTCCAAAAAAAATGTGGTATTCCACTTCAGTCAAACACGATGCCTAGAGCTCCATCTCTTTTTTTCTTCTAAAGAAAAATCACAAACGCCAACTTATAACACAGTACATTTCTCAGAGGCACATGGTATTTTCTGTCCTTCTTCTTGCTATGGATAGGCAAGCTGGACATCTGATTTCAAAGGCCCTCAAGCTTCACAAGTCTTTTGACCCACACAATCAAATAAAACCTATTGGTTCATGTTTGAAGTAGATCTATCAGTTTACACTTGACCCTTTGCATTCTTTTTTTGAACATCTCTCTGTGTCCTGCTTCTGTAGGAATGGTCCCAGAAATGGATCTCGTGATAGGACTTTTTTCAGTTTTCTTCTGAGCACTTTCCTCCTATAGGCTTATGTTCCAGCCAGAGTTGCTGGAGGATATATTGTGACCCCCTCCAACCCCCACCCCCCCTCCACCCCCAGCCAAGAGGGTTGGATTATGAATGGTGTTCTGGAGAGGGATCCAAATCAATTTTCATGCAGATGAAAACCTGGAAAACTACTGGGAATTGTGGCTTTGGTGGGGGGTGGGGGTTGTCTTTAGCTATAAGCTTGGGACTTAACATTAAAAGAAAATGGTTTGGGTTTTACATGTGTGGATTTTATATCTTATTTTGTGTTTTGAATGGAACTTTAAAGGAAATGTTAAATCCTTTAATTTCTAGATAAGAAATCACAGAATCATCAAATTCTATCCTCAGAAAGACTCACGGAAGGTCAACTTTTAATTCTCTGACTCTGTACTTTGATGTAATTAGGGGCTGTAAGCCCTGCTGCAAGCTGGCTCGGCTTGTAGAACTGAAATGTGCTTTAATATTTTTGGAATTAGGTGATGAGAGGTAAAGACCAGAATGTTTTAAGATGTTACATAAAAATCTGGATTTCTGGATGGTCTTGAAAAAATGAGAAGATCTGGCAACCCTGCACCTGTGTTCCTACATAGAAACAAGTAACTAAAGCTGAGAAGCAGCTGCCTTTTTAAGGAAAGGTATGTGCTCTCCAGTGTACGACAATCCACATCATGCTAACGCATCAGCCTTATTCATTCATTTGGATCTTTTTCCTGAACCTTATAGACATCTATCTGAGTTTAGAATTCCTGGTTAAAAGAAAAATCATCTCCACTTGAGGATTCTTGTTTGATCATTCTCATGTGAATATCAAAGACGGATATTAATATGCAACACAGCTTGGTAAAAAGAGGCTCACAGATAAGAGAGAATCTAATATCAATGATCGATACTCTTAGAATTTCCCAGTGCAAATCAGTAGAACTTTTTGGTGCTTTGACACATCAAAATTCCTAACCATAAAATATTTTGGGTAGATGTAGCTTAGATCTTTGCATTATAGATGTGACTTAACAAGAGCAAGAAGGAACACAAGAAAGTATCCAAGAAACATATCTTACCTCCCAACACATGCACATTTGAGTTACTATCATATGTGGGTCACAATACTAACGTGTTCTCAAGAAGCTTATACTCTTTGAAGGGGCTTACAATAGAGCAAAGGTATGCTTGTGTAACAGCATGGGAACCAGTTTGAATGGGTTCCCGGTGGCCAAATCTGGGACGATTTGAGCACAAAAATAATTAAGAAAAGTAGTGATATGTGAACCATTGACTAATCAGAAATTCATGAGCCCATACCAATAATGAACAGACATACAGACAAACAAATAGGGATACAGGAAGGTCTCTTGCTAACTGTGGAATGCTAAGAGGCAAACAGTAAATACTGAGGGAGAAATGGAGTTGGAAAATCATTTACAACCATTGTGGTGAAGACCTGATCAAGCAAGAACCATCATAGGATGCCACACCTAAAAGGCAATCTTTGAGAATAAGAATCTTTGCATATCCTTAAAGTGTCTCTCCACAGATTGCTTATTAGCTGCAAGGGAGGAAAAACACATTAATTGTACAGTCGAGAAATCCGACAACATCTTATATGTGTAATCAAAACTGACATCACCCATCGTAGAGAGAGGGACATTGGATACCGCCAAATGCGGCATGCTGAGAAAGATAGCACGTTGCCTACGCAGCATTGTAGCCAAGAATCCATAACTTTAATCTAATCAAAAGCAAACTTCAAACACAAATGGGGAATTTTCCATTTAAAAAGAAAATAGAGGAGGGGGGACTACAGTCTTTAAAAATGTCCATGTCACCAAAATCAAAGAAAGGCTGTAGAAATGTTCCAGATTAAGGAGGCTAATGAGATATGACAATTTAAGCAATATCTGACTCTAGATTGGACTTTTTGTTTTTACTTTAAGTTCTGGGGTACATGTGCAGAAAGTGCAGGTTTGTTACTAGGTATACATGAGCCATGGTGGTTTGCTTCACCTATCAACCCGTCCTCTAGATTTTAATCCCCACATGCATTAGGTATTTGTCCTAATGCTATCCTTCCCCGTGCTCCCAAACCCCTGACAGGCCCCAGTGTGTAACGTTCCCCTCCCTGTGTTCATGCGTACTGTTCAACTCCCACTTATGGGTGAGAACATGCAGCGTTTGGTTTTCTCTTCCTGTGTTAATTTGCTGAGAATGATGATTTCCAGCTTCATCCACGTCCCTGCAAAGGACATGAACTCACTCTTTTTTATGGCTGCATAGTATTCCGTGGTGTGTACGTGCCACATTTGCTTTATCCAGTCTAGACTGGATTCTGTACTGAAGGGAAATTGTGTCATAAAGGACAGCATTAGATCAACTGAGAAAACTGGAACCTGGAAGGAGATCAGATAAAAGAATCGTATCAATGTAAATTTATAAAGGCAATAACAGAGTTAGGGTTCTATAAGAGAATCTCTCTCTTCTTAGGAAATACACACTGATGTGTTTCGGAGTAAAGGCCCACGTTGTGTGAGCTTACCCTCAAATGGTTTAGGACAAAACAGCAGAAAGAGATAAAGAAAGAGAAATTAAAAAGCCAATGTGGTACAGTGTCATTGTTTTTTTATTTTATTTATTTATTTATTTATTTATTTTGAGACAGAGTCTCTCTCTGTCACTCAGGCTGGAGTGCAATGGTGCAATCTCAACTCACTGCAACCTGCATCTCCCAGGTTCAGGCTATTCTCCTGCCTCAGCCTCCTGAATAGCTGGGATTACAGGCACATGCCACCACACCCAGCTAATTTTTGTATTTTTAGTAAAGACAGGGTTTCACCATGTTGGTCAGGTTGGCCTCGAACTCCTGACCTAGTGATCCACCCAGCTCGGCCTCCCAAAGGGGTACAATATTAAGGACAGGTAAATCTGGGTAAAGGGAATACGAATGTTCTTTGTGATATTTTGATAATGCCTAAAATTGTTTCGAAAGTAAAGGTTTGTTGTTTTCTTTTTTTAACAAAGAGTGGGCACGTGTGTGTGTAAAAGCAGGACAGCATACGAGCACACATTAAGTACAAATCTGTGGGACAAGCCACTCAGAGGTGAAGGAGGGAGTACTGCTGATTGGAAAGGTCAGAAAGGTTGAACATGGGTCTGAGAGACAGAGCTCTTAAGAGTTGAAAGGGTTGAGCTTTTAACTCTAACAACAGGAACCAGCATCCAGCAACTAGAGCCTCCATGGCTGCCGGGGGTGGGGGAGTGGATGAAATGCACAGAATGGACTCTATATATCAAAAGGGAATTGATTTTAAGGCTGGAGAGACTGGGAGCTAGGGGTGGACCTAGGTACCAGATCAAGGAGCTCACTTTAAAGATAGAATCCAGCGTGGAAGCAGAAAACCTCTTAGCAGGAGGTGACACGGGCTTAACCTACTAGTTATGCGTAACCTACAGGTATGTAGGCTAGACTGCAGTGACAGGCAATCGGGAACCACTGCAGAAGTCTGGGTGGGTGGTCACCAAATGTCAGCCATAAATTCCTGAGAGGCAACAGCCCTGACATTGGGGTCCCACAAAACCTAAGGCACATGAAACGTTGTTGGAAGATTGAATACGTAATGCCTTACACAAACATTTCGTATTTTCCAACTCCTATAGACCACTATTTTCCAAATATCTACTAAGTAAAATATTAAATCATCAGTCTATAGGAGCCTGTGAAACAATGTTGTACTAAATGGGTCTTTGGTGCTCAAAAGAGTGAAAAGCTCTGGAGATGAGGTCTCAGCCTCCCGGCCAGGGCATTGCCGTGGAGATCTGTCCAGGTACAACAATGCATTTGGTTCACTTAGAACACATCTAAAGATGGCACCACGTAATGTACTCCCAGAAAGCACAGAGAGGAACAAGGTATAGCTCTTACTTTTAAAAAGCCAGTATTATGCCTCATGCCTGTAATCCCAGCACTTTGGGAGGCCGAGTTGTGCAGATCACTTGAGGCCAAGAGCTTGAGACCAGCCTGGCCAATGTGGTGAAACCCCGTCTCTACTAAAAATAAAAAAATTAGCCGTGGGTGTACACCTATAATCCTAGCTACCTGAAGGCTGAGACAGGAAAATCGCTTGAGCCCAGGAGGTGGAGGTTGCTGTGAGCCAAGATCACAATACTGCACTCCAGCCTAGGCAACACACTGAGACTCTGTCTCAATAAATAAAAATAAAATAAAATAAAATAAATAAAAGCTAGTGTTACCATTCAGCATTTAAATCATGATGACCACCTGAGTAAGGGCCAAAAGGTAAAGGAACAAAAATAGAGCTTAATGTTAATGTCCAGACATGTTATTTTACCCTAATGAGAAACGCAGGAGCCTAGAGCAGAACACAGCCTGGAAATGAGGACAGGGGTATGAGGATCACGGACTTGAAGTGGACGGACGGAGGGCCACGCAGAGCGGACACTTGGCGAACTCTCAAGGGCTCAGATGCAAGGTTGGAAGTGATTTTTATGAGGGGTGTGGTCAAACCACAGCAGCAGAGTGGACTTCAGAGCAGAAGCCGAGAGCCAAATCTCATCCCTGTTTAGAGAGCAGGAGGTGGGATCTGCAGGAGCCTGTGGGTGGTCGGTACTGAACCATCAGGAGCTGAGCAACCACAGCGAAGAAGGACCAAGAAAAGGCAACGAGATCTGATGAGGTTTGCAGGGAACCAAACCACAGGGTCATAAAAGCTGGACTTGGATTTCCAAGAAGGAGAAATGGGTGAGCTGTTACAACAAGATAGAGGATTCCCAGAAATCCCAACCTCTCTGTATAAGGAAGGAAAATATTAAAGGGCACTGTCCAAGATAAGTTTAAAGCTAATAAAGGCCCTTATACAGGACTGCAGAGAGAGAGTCAGAGAGAAGAGAGGGAGTCATGATTCATGTCGATTCTCCACTGCACCCACAGTTCTTGGGGCCCAGCCGGGGAGAGAATCACAACCCAGGACTTGGGCAAGAACTAAGCAGCAACTGCTTGGGAGGCATGGGGTTGGGGAGTGTGGACAAATTCAATGTCAGAAATTGCCTGAAAAGGGTCAAGGTGAGGATGAGGCACAAACAAACCGGAGAGGCTGTGCTCCTCGGTGACCTCATCTCTATTTGTGATTTGGGGAGGAAGGGGTTAAGAGGGATAAGGGAAAGTCAGCACAGAAGTGAGAAGGAGGCAGAGGGAGGCAGCAAGAGCCTGCACTTCATGGAGAAGGGCAGGGAGGAGGCTACCAGCCGGGTAATGTGCCCTGAGAGGGGTACTTTTATTCCAATCTGAGACCCATCCCTTGTCCTCACCCCATTCTATCTGCATATCATTTACCTGCAATTAGTTAGAAACCATGGCAACGAGGAAGCCTGAAGAAATGACTGAAATATTAGGAGGATACCAGGCCACCACGAGGCCACACTTCTGTTTTCTGGGGAACCGGATCCCTTAGGAACAAAGGATGAGATGACAGGTAGTCCGCAGCAGTCTGTTCCAACAACCGGATTTGACCTTTATGGGACAAATGAGCTGCCTGTGGTCAAACAGGAGATTGGAGACAACTGAAGATTCCCAATGCTGCACCGGCCCTGGGGCTCGTGGAGCCCCTCTGCCAGCTCTCACAGTCCGTCTGTGCATCCTGCACATAGGAAGCAATGAAGTTCATCAATAAAGGGAGGAAGAACCTGGCCTAGATTCTGCTGCTGCTCCTGGGTCTGTCTGAGGGGTTAATTGCCTTGCGTTCTTCTCCCCATCCATCTCCAGTGCTTTATTTTTATTTTTTTTTAATTTTACTTTAAGCTCTGGGATACATGTGCAGAACATGCAGGTTTGTTACATGGGTATACATGTGCCATGGTGGTTTGCTGCACCTGTCAACCTGTCATCTAGGTCTTAAGCCCTGCATGAATTCAGTATTTGTCCTAATGCTCTCCCTCCCCTTGCCCGCCACCCCGCAACAGACCCTGGTGTGTGATGTTCCCCTCCCTGTGTCCATGTGTTCTCATTGTTCAACTCCCACTTATGAGTGAGAACATGCGGTGTTTGGTTTTCTGTTCCTGTGTTAGTTTGCTGAGAATGATGGCTTCCAGCTTCATCCATGTCCTTGCAAAGGACATGAACTCATTCTTTTTTGTGGCTGTCATCCCCAGTACTTTATAACCCCACTGTTGTATCTATGATTGAGCAAGATCCCATAGAAGGGTGCTACAGGCTGAATGTTTGTGACTCTCCCAAAATTCATACATTGAAATCTTAATCTCCAATGTGATGGTGTTTAGAGATAGCGCCTTCGGGAGGTAATCAGGTCATAAAGCCCCCATGATGGGATGATTACCCCATAAGAAGAGAAAAGAGAGAGATTCTTCTCACTCTCCCACTCTCTCACCCTCAACCCTGACCTTGTGAGTCAAGAAGAAAGCCATCTATAAACCAAGAAGCGGGCCTTCACCAGGAATCTGACGATGCTGGCACTCTGATCTTGGACTTCCCGCCCTCCAGAACTGTGAGACATAAGGATGCTTAACCTGCCTGACCTATGGTCATTTTATTAGAGTAGCCCAAGCTATGACAAGAAAGTAAAGGCTTTAGGAAAATGCAGGACTGTGAGCTGAGTGTCCACTTCTCCATGGACAAGATTTAGAGCAACTCGGAATGCCCCATGGCTCATGCCAGGCACACAGTGGTGCCACAGAAAATTGGCTCAACCCACACTGGTGGCATAACCCAGGAGTCTCCAACTCCCCCGGGCCACAGACTGATACCGGTCCGTGGCCTGCTAGGAACCGGGCTGCACAACAGGAGGTGAGCAGTCGGGGAGGAGTGAAGCTTCATCTGTATTTCCAGCCACTCCCCAACACTGACATTACCGCTTCCTGTCAGATCAGCGACGGCATGAGCTTCTCAAAGGCACAAGAACCCTATTGTAAACTATGCATGTGAGGGATCTAGGTTGTGTGCCCCTTATGAGAATCTAACGCCTGATGATCTGTCACTCTCTCCCATCATCCCCAAATAGGACCATCTAGGTGCAGGAAAACAAGCTCAGGGCTCTCACTGATTCTACACTACGGTGAGTTGTATAATTATCTCACTATATATTGCAATGTTATAATAATAAAGTGCACACTAAATGTCACGTGCTTGAATCATCCCAAAACCATCTCCCCAACCCCACCCCACCCCATCCCTGATCCATGAAAAAGCTGTCTTCCATGAAATGGGTCCCTGGTGCCAAAAACGTTGGGAACCTCTGGTGAAACCAACATAAACAAAAACACACATTCAGGCCCATCTCTCAGGCTCCAGCTTTACGGACACTTTCTGCCTTGATTTACTCAATCTTGCAGTAGACAGCATGTGAAAGGCCAGTGCTCAAGGACCCTACCTACTTCCAACGAGCTCAGCTCCCCTGAAGCCACAAGACCCAGAGACACATGGTGTTCCAGGAGCAGATTTAAATGTCGCTTGAATCCTGAGGATTTTACTTTATTATTTTTTTAACCCCCGGGAAATCTTATGAAATGGCTGCTTCCACCCTTGCAGCCTCTGTCTCCCAAGCCCACCACATGGGTTCTCGCCTGACACCTCCCCTTGGCTCCCCTCCTGGCCAAATTCAGAAGCGTGATGGGCACAAAGGAAATGCCCCAGTGCCCACAGGCACCCAGAGGCTGAGCGCACCCTGGTGGTCCCTGTCGAAGCGGTCACGGCTCACAGCCAGACGCCCTTGGTCCTTACAGCTCTGGCTGTGCCAACCACAGACATCTTCAAACAGAACCCGTGAAAAGAAACCCTGCTTCAGCTTTGCTCCCACCGCCATCCTGGGACCCAGGGTCCACAAGGAAAATATTTTCTTAAAGTAACTCCCTGGTTTGGGGGGTTTACCTGCCGTAGGGGAAATTTTTTTAAAAAAGAAAAGCAAAGCATTAGGAGCTTCTGTAAGAGCAGCCCAAGGAGGGGAGGGGAAAAGAAATGTCACCCTTGCTCTCTCCAGACCCGCCTGAATTTGAGGTTTGGCATAAATACCAAGACAGGGCCGGCCAAGAGAAAGGTGTGGCCCGGTGAAGGACATGTCCAGGAGTCCAGCAACTGTAAACTTGAATCCCAACCCTAACCTCGCCTCACTCCCAGCCGGGACTGCCAGTGACTCACTCATCTCCCTTGCCTTAGTGGCAGCATCTAGTAAAAGACAGGACTTCTGACCTCACTGGGGAGCAGGAAGATTAGCTCATGTTTATAAAGCGCTTTGAAGATGAAAAAGCCTGTGCCTAAAGGGGGCTATTATTATTATAACTACCTGTGAGAAAAGAGAAAAAAGATTCCCATCTAGGTCTAATGCTTAGCTCTCATACAGAGCCAGAGGGGCAGGGAGGCATGACTCTTACCAGCAGCTCATACTTGTGCTTCCCAAAGTTTGGGATGGGGAACATCAGGGGGGTGCATGGATTGCTTTTAGGGGGTGGACATAAAGCATGAAACTGTGTGTAATCACAGAAGGAGAAAGCAACTACCTCTTCCATTCTTTTTTTTTTTATTATTATTTTGAGAGAGTCTCATTCTGTTGCCCAGGCTGGCGGGCAGTGGCATGATCTCAGCTCACTGTAACCTCCGCCTCCCTGGTTCAAGTGATTCTCCTCCCTCAGCCTCCTGAGTAGCTGTAATTACAGGAACCTACCACCACACCCAGCTAATTTTAGTGTTTTTAATAGAAACGGGGTTTCACCATGTCGTCCAGGCTGGTCTCGAACTCCTGACCTCGAGTGATCCACCCACCTCTCAATACTTTTAATCCTACTGATTCCATTTCAGGAGAAAGGCTCCATTTGGTGCTGCTAGGTCTGTAGCATCTCTCCCTGGGCCAATTTCCCTTCATTATGGAGAGAGCGATAACCTCCCTCAAACTCAAAGGCTCTGCAGACAACAGCAGCTACCTAGAATTTATAAACATTGTTTTGATTTCACTGTGCTCATTATTTGTATAATTACTTTGAATCCATGAGAAGTGATACTGATACACTATATTTCATTTTAAAATCATGGGTTTTTTTTTCCCTAGGTTCAAGTGCTTCTCTCCCATCAACCTACCAAGTGGCTGGGATAACAGGCACCCGCCACCATACCCAGCTAATTTTTATACTTTTAGTAGAGACAGGGTTTCACTGTGTTGGCCAGGCTGGTCTCGAACTCCTGACCTCAGGTGATCCATCTGCCTCGGCCTCCCAAAGTGCTGGGATTACAGGCATGAGCTACCGCGCCTGGCCAAAATCATGTTTCTCTAAATTATAGTTTCTCAACCTCAGCCCTACTGGCATTTGGGGCCAGATCATTCTTTGTGGTGAGGCTGTCCTGTGTCTTACAGGATGCTAATCACCCTGTCCTGTACCTTACAGGATGCTAAACATCTCTGGCCTCCTCTTCTCACGAGATGACACAGCATCCCTCCACCACCCAACTGGGACAACCAAAAATGTCCCTAGACACCGCCCAATGCTGCCTGGGGGGTAACCCCCCCACACATACACACACACCCCTCCTCTGTTAAGAACCACTGCTTTTAGATCAATTCACTTAAAAAAAAAAAAAAAAGTTTATATGGGTTTAAATAGTAAGGCTGTACTAAAATGGCCCCAGTTTAGGAAAACCTCTAACAGAGAAGCCGTCCTTCTCGCCTATGCCTGCTCCAGCTCCGAAGTCATGATCTAACGCCCCGAGGGCAGGCATGTGCTCTGGACCCCTTGCAGCCAAATACCATTATCCCAATGGCTCCATTCACAGTAAGGGTCTGATATGTGCTGACTGATGAGAAGAGTTTTAACCATTTCTGGAAGTCACAAACAAGGGTGTTTAGAAGGTATTTTCACTCCAGGCCCCTTCCCTGGTGTCAGGCCCTGCTTATCAGACCTTGAGATTTCAGTGGACACCTGCTTATCATGGCTGGAACAACTGCCTAGAGGCCAGAGAACAGAGGCTTACAGCACATCAATGGGAAACAAGGGTGGGCCCATTCAGGAATGTTGTTAGGTCCCAGAAGGGCCTTACAAGAAAGATCTAGTCCTTTCTTCCCCCTTACCAAAGGAGAAACTGAGGCCCAGGAAGAAAGGCTCTATGATGTGTCCCAGGACAGAGTCAGCCTGTAATAGAACACAGCCTAGAACTCAAGGCTGCCTTCAGTATTCACGTTCTCCAACCCCACACTGTGCATGGCAATCCCCAGACTAAAGAAAATGTCACTGCCCTAATACTCAAAATCGGAGGCAAAGGCTTATACACGTGCTGCTTTTGATGTTTAAAAATCAGCAGCAGCAAAGCTACACAAATGAAATAATTAAAACCTGCATTGGCAGCCACCCAACGAGCAGAGGGAGAGCCTGCTCCATCACCTCTTAAAGCCCCCAGCACCCAACGGGTAATGCCTACGAGCAGCCACTATCAGAGGCTCCTTGGCGAGCATATAGCTGGGTTTTCCACGGGATGTTTTCCTTCCATCTCCCTCTCCTATCTGGCTTTTTTTTTTTTTTTCTTTTGAGATGGAGTCTTGTTCTGTCGCCCAGGCTGGAGTGCAGTGGCACGATCTCAGCTCACTGCAATCTCTGCCTACCAGGTTCAAGCGATTCTCCTGTCTCAGCCTCCTGAGTAGATGGGATTACAGGTGCGCTCCACCATGCCCGGCTAATTTTTGTATTTTTAGTGGAGACAGGGTTTCACCATGTTGGTCAGGCTGGTCTCGAACTCGCCCACCGCGGGCTCCCAAAGTGCTGGGATTACAGGCGTGAGCCACCGAACCTGGCCCTATCTGGCATTTTCATTCCTCACCTCCTTCTCCTGAGATCACAAGGAAGTTAAATTGCCCAACTTCCTGGTTCATGCAAAGTTAAGACTGTCAATTAAATAGATGCCAGGGAAAATAAAGTCTAGTTTTGAAGATGTGGTATCAGCACTGCTCAGAGTACTTCTCTCTCAGGGACCAGCATCAGGCATCTAAATGAAGTCACAATCACAAAAGGGGATTCTGGGGCCTTCAGTAAAACATGCTCACTGTCCTCTAGCCCTGTCCCCTGGGGTCCCCCTCTGGAGTGGGAGTAGAGGCCCTTTGTCCACTCTGCTCTGTGCACTTCCAAAGACATCCTAGGAATCAGCTTTTATTATTCCCAGGGTTCACATGAGAAACCTGGAGGTCACACAACCCATAAATGACAACACGGTAAACTGAGACTTTAACCAGATTTGCCCGTTTCAAAGCCCATAGAGCTGCCCCTCGACATGCTGCTTCCCTATAAGCAAAGCTAATGTTGCCTGGATATCCTTACTTTGTAGTTTGGAAAGCCAAACCCAGGTAGGCTAGAAACAGATATTAACAAGGCAACTTATCATTGCTATCCTATCAATGGTCTGGCCAATCAATCAATCAATCAATCAATCCTCACTGAATCTGCTATATAAAATCCCAGAGTTAACCATGCAGGGACCAGCCAGGCATGGGAGCCACAGTCTAACCCAGAGCCCTGCATTCTCGCACAAGCTTAGAGAGATGGCATAGCGCGATGCTCGATTGATTGCCAATGAACGGCACAGTTACTAAATGCTACAAAGTCCAGAGAAAAATCCCTTAGGGTTGAAGCTGCTTTGTGGAAGAGCTGAGACTTGGAGCTGGGCCTGGAATGGTGAGAAAGACACCAGTCTACACAGAGGATCCAAGACTACCAGGCGAGAACACAGAATTCTGGGCCCTTGTTCATGTCCTCTGCAGCCCACACAGAAATGCTGGTCAGGTCTATGCCATCCAGCACGTCCAGGAGGCTCTCAACTGTCTATTCAGCAATGACAAGTTCCTTCTAAACACACATACACACAAAACAACACCGGCACTCATTTCTGCTCAGCTTTAGGACATAAATGATCGATTTTTTAATGAACAAATTTTTACTTTGCTCAGAAGAGCTTGACAGGAGGTGGCATTTCTTTATTTAAAAAGAATCCACGATGTCCCTATTACGGGTCAGCGCTTTGCTGGGCCCTGGGAATAGAGGGAGGAATAAAATGAAGATCTTGCTCTTAGGAAGCTTCTGGGCTAGACTGGACCTTGAAGGAAGATGAAAAATAAACAAAAATCCTAAAAATCTATGCTATGGATAAGTTACAACACCACAGTTTAGAACAGCAGCACTCGCCTCCCCACCGCTGACACTTCCCATGCCTTTCTGGTGTTCCCAGTGCTCATGTAAACACGGTCCCTGGTCGCATCCCCCTGGTTCATTCATTCTCCACGTTTGATGGCACAGGCATCACCACGTTTGATGGCATAGGCAAACCCCTGAGAATGAATGAACCAGAGGTATGACAGGCCCTAAACAAAGCCAAGATGAGCCACGTTTGTCACTGAGAGAATCAACAGCCCCAGTGGGAAGAGTGCTGTACAGTGGGATGGGACGAGGCAGGTTTTATAATCTGATTAACATCGCCTGTCGGCAGTTTTCCGCTCCCCTGCTCACCCTAAATCTACAAAGGAGCTCCACTCCTGGAATCCCACATACATAAACCCCATGACCCGGGAAGGGTATTTATCGAAAAGTTATCTTTAATGGCGCCAAAGAGTTTAGGACAACGTAGGTGTCCATCACCTGGAGGAATGGACACGTAAAGAGGAACACGTGCACTGTGCTCCTGCCTGGATCAGAAGCTGGCAAACTTTCTCGGTCCAGGGCCAAATACTATTTAGGCTTTGTGGGCCAGGAGGCCCCAGTCACGATTCCTCAGCTCTGCCGAAACAGTGAGAAAGCAGCTATGAACGACAGGGAAATGATGGGTGTGGCTGGACTCCAATCACACTCTATTTACAAAAGCAAGTGGCCAGCCGGATGTGGCTCAAGGGCTACAGTCTGCTGACCACTGGTCTAGAACGTTCTTCCACCAAGTATCTGTCCACTCTCTGTTCAAATGTTATCTCCTGAGAAAACCTTTCTTGGCCACAGTCTTTTTTTTTTTTTTTTTTTAAGGCGGGGTCTCACTCTGTTGCCCAGGCTGGAGTGCAGTGCTGCGTTCATGCTGCAGCCTCAGCCTCCCCGGGCTCAGGTGATCCTCCCACCTCAGCCTCCCGAAGAGCCGAGACTGCAGGCATGCACCACCATGCCTGGCTAATTTTTGTATTTTTTGCAAAGAAACGGTTTCACCATGTTTGCAAGTTAGTCTCAAACTCTCGAGCTCAAGCGATCTACCCTCCTTGCCTCCCAAAGTGCTGGAATTACAGGTGTGAGCCACCATGCCCAGCCTGCCCACACTCTCAACAGCACCCTCCATCACTCTTTACCCCTCACCCTCTCTTTTATTCCACAGCATTTATCACTTCCAGATCGATTTGTCTTTCAGCTTAGAGCCTGTCTTTACTCTAGCAAAGGAGGGCAAAGGTTTTCCTCCGCCTTGTTCAACACTACTGCCCAGGACTTAGTACACACTCAGTGAATATATGTTGGGTGAATGGACAAGCAGCTGCCATGTTCATCTGTACATGTCACCCAACAATGTATGTGCCTCATCCTTCAGGGCTAGAGACGTCCTGGAAAGGTCAGCCAGGTTGCCAGACCACCTCCCTGCCCCAAGGGAGGCTGTGTACAAAACCACCCCACACATCTTAATCTTCCTTCCTTTCTCTCTCTTTCTTCCTTTCTTTTGCTTTCTTTCTTTCCCTTCCTTTCTCTCTCTCTCTCTCTCTCTCTCTCTCCTCCTTTCTCTTCCTTTCTCTCCCTTTCTCCCCCTGCCTCTCTCTCTCTCTCCCCAGCAAAACAGGGCAGCGAGATGCGTGTTAGTACCAAGTCCCAGGTCATCACTCTGTGCTGCCATTGAGACAACTCCAGAAGCCAACAGCATTTTCTTTTAGAATCTGCCAATCCCTTCAGAACATTCCACAGAGAACTTTAAAAGAGTATTAAAAGAGAGAGAGAGAAGTAAAAAAAAAAAAGTGACTCCTGACAGCCCACCCTGCATCCACCAAAAGCCAGTCCCACTTCTCTCCAGGAGACTGATAAAAGAATTGTTTCTTTTTAGCAGAGAATAATATTCACCTCTCTTCTTCTAGCTATTGTGGGTTTTTCCTCCCTAAATTCCAAAACCACTCTTTCAGTGCTGACATAGTAAAATCTGCCTTCCTAAAAACCTCAGGGCTTTTCAAGCAGCCAAAAACCTCAACCACTGCACAGCCCACAAGATTTTGCAGAACAGATTATAATCTCCAGCCTCCCTCTCTTCCTTGTGAATCACAAACCAGCTAAACTCCAGTGACAGGTTATGGAGCTACTGCTCTGAACCCTCCATGGGTAGAGGGGGACCAGACAGGATGGCTGGCTGCAGAAAGAAAATCATCACACCTAACCCGTGAAGGAACCAAACTGCAGCTTTTCTCTAAAGCACAAGCTGATGGAACTTTGAGGTATGCTGTTCCCCTACCCCTAGGCCACGCATTTTCTAAAACCTCCTTGCTCTTGTGGACATGATCTATAGCAAGGGTCTCTAACCCTCAGGCCACGGACCCAGCACTGCTCCTTGGCCTGTTAAGAACCAGGCTGCACAGCAGGAGGAGAGTGATGGGTGAGCGAGCAAAGTTTCATCTGTATTTCCAGCCGCTCCCCATTGCTCACGTTACCACCTGAGCTCCGCCTCCTGTCAGATCAGCAACAGCACCAGATTCTCATAGGAGCGAAAATTCCACTGTGAACTGCACATGAAAGGGATCCAGGTTGTATGCTCCCTATGAGAATCTAATGCCTGATGATCTGTCACTGTCTCCCATCACCCCTAGATGGGATGGTCTAGTTGCAGGAAAACAAGCTGAGGGCTCCCACTGATTCTACGTTAGGGTGAACTGTATAATTATTTCATATTACAATGTAATAATAATAGAAATAAAATGCACAATAAATGTAATGTGCTTGAGTCATCTGGAAACTATCCCCACCCCATTCCATCACATCCATTTAAAAGTTATCTTCCAGAAAGCCAGCCCCTGGTGCCAAAAAGGTTGGGGATTGCCACTTTATAGAGGCCCAGGTGGCCTCAAAGTCCCTCACCTCTCAGTGTCCCTGGAAGACTTTTCGGCTACACTTTCTGTCCAACCGGTTCTGCCTTTTATTTTTGTTTCAGGGAGGATTATTGCCATGGCAATGTCCAGGTGACAGAGGCAGGAGGGGGAAGAAACCCACCTGTATTCAACCCTTAATCCCTTAAAGCCTGTCAGAAAGCAGCAGCCTTGAAAAATAAGAAGCCTGGCCGGTGTTTCCTATCGATCACAAGACAGAATCAACCAGAAAACAGCTCTCCACGAAGAACCCTTGGTCAGTAAAGTGTCCCTCAAGGCTCTGCCAATCTCCCCGCACAGGAGATCTGCCTGACACACATTTGCATTTTCAGAAGGAGCAGAAAGGAAACAGAAAAGGAAGTCTGTGGTGAGGAATAAGGAAAATGGTTTTCCTTTTTCAGGAAGCTCCCCAGGACCAAAGGATCAGCTGGGCACATGTGCCTCCTATCTGGGCAGGACTGGCCATTTCTGTTTGCTGTACCTACAGTGTGGCCATCCTATCGGCACCTCTGCCCAAGGGTGGGTAGAGCAAACACAACAAAATTCAGTTCCTGGATATTAGCTTAGTGCCCAGTCCACAAACCTCCTCTGCTTCTGAGGAAGTGGGAGGCCCTTAAAGCTACGAGCATGCACATGCACACACACACACACACACACACACACACACACGCGCACATACCAGGAGGAAATGAGGAATTCACTGGCAATTTTTGTCATCCATGCTAGGAGGAACATCCCAGATACCCATGGGGACTATAAAAAGTATCCACCCCAAAAAGTAGATTCAATAAAACGATAAGCTTACAAATATGAACTTGTAACTGTGGTTTATTATTCTTAGAGAAGTCTGTTTTATTTCAATTTTTTAACTTTTTTTGAGACAGGGTTTTCCTGTTTCCCAGGCTGGAGTGCAATGGTGCGATCACGGCTCATCGCGGCCTCAACCTTTGTGGCTCAAGCGATCCTCCTGTTTCAGCCTCCCAAGTAGCTGGGACCACAGGTGTGTGCCACCACATCTAGCTAATTTTCAAATTTGTTGTAGAGATGAGGTCTCACTACATTGCCCATGCTGGTCTTGAACTCCTGGGCTAAGTGATCCTCCCATCTCAGCCTCCCAAAGTGCTGAGATTATAGGTGTGAGCCACCACACTCAGCCTGTTTCAAATAAGTGTTACATACTAGGTGTTTGTTAGAAAACAGCTATCTAGCAAACATCATGGATCGATGAGCTTCCCCAATTAAATCATGTCCCTGATTCATACATTATCCACTGACCCTCATTTAAACCTGTTCTCAGCTCCCTGTGTTTTCATTTCATTGTTAAGGAGAATACTCTAGATTCTTCCTCTTCTTGGCTCAGTTATCCGAAGAGATACAGTATTTTAAAGGTTTTCATGTCCTTGCCTGGCTTGTCAAGGAAGTAAGGGACAGGCCAAGGGCTTCCTTCCCAGGTGAGGAAAAATAATGGTTTTATAAAGCCATGGCTGGTAACAGCAAAGGGAAAGGCTGCTTCACTTGTATCTGGTCATTTGGTTTGCCGTATGCCTGTCGGGTTTATAAAACAAAATAAAACAAAATGCAGCCATGAGAGGCTGTGAGTGAGCTCCCTTCCTTCCCCTATGAACTATCCATGTAGTAAGAAGGCCTGATGCACCCATTTAGCTGGGAAAGGTTGCCAGAGCTTTAAGGCTGATGCCTGGGAGAAAGTCAGCAGGCGGCAGAGGGCTGGGCTCGCCTTTCTGAATTCAATCAGAGGTGGCCTGACCCCTCTAACCACATGATCCGAATGCACATGCCAGATGAGGAGACGTCGTAGTGGAACAGGGAATGTTTCATGCAAATCGTGGGTTTGGAGCAGGATTTTGTGGAGGGCGCATCCTTGAGAAAAATGTTGGGATGGCTACGGACTGGAGGGCCATTAGTCACAGAGACGCTGCCTCCCCCCACGAACCTGCAGATGAGAGTTCTTACCACCCTGTACGCACAGATCAGCAGTTAATAATGCAGTCTCAGCATGGAGGAGACACATTCTTTCACACACGTGCACACACACATATGCACACCCGCGCACACATGCACACATACATACGAGCATGCACAAGAAGTCTCAGATCCCCATCTCCTTTCAGCTGGGATTTTTCATCCTGAGAATCTTGGGTGTTACCCCTGGGAACAAGCTCCTCTGAAGCCACACATGGTTGAAACTCCTCTCCCAGTGACGAGGACGTCACGTCTCCCAGGCACTAGCTCCCTTGGGAATGTATGCGTGGCTCCCCCTGGGGCAAAGAGCAGCTGCTCGGGGTGACTCATAACCCGTGCTCTCAGCGCTGTCGTCCACTGTGCCTCCCGTCCATTACTCAGCCTTCTCCCTGAGCTTGTTCCTACGGCCACCCCGCAGCCCAGCTCGCTGCTGCTCCCAGCTTGCTGGGCACTTTGCAGGGATCGGCATCTGCTTAGGGCAGCCTCTTCTCTGTCCCTGCCTTCTCTCCTCCATTAGATCCAAGGCAATACAATATGCTCTCTGAGGAACTGGGAGTGAGAGCAGAGATCGGGGTGACAGGGCACAGAGAGATAAAGGCAAGAAAAGAATGTTCCCTCCGTTGAAAAACAGCCAGTTCAACTCCAGGGTCACCTCTTTGAAATCATCAGTGAGACCTCACTCTGCTTACTCTCCTTGAAGACAGCTCCCAGGCACTGCTTCTTCTAGGATCTGGGGTTTTGGACACGGAAGGGCCCTGGCTGCCTGAAATCTTTTCTAGAACAAAGTGGAATGAGGCAGAGTATAAACAGACACATACACACGACAGGTGAAATAAAACTTGAGCTTCCCGAGCAATGCTCTGTTTCTTCAAGTGGCCTCCACTTGTGGAAAGGCAGAGGGATGAGGAGGGTGGACGTGTGCCATGCCTCCTCCTTCCACTCCCTACTCCGCACCCTGACCCATTCAACAGCCCAGGGGGTTCCCTGTTTAAGGGAATCTTAGAACACACACCCTCTGCAAATACCTGCAGCCTGTTGAACTGAAACTTAGAGTTACTTCTGAAAAAAATGACATCATCCTCACCACAGGATTCGCAAAAAATCAGCCCCTGTTTCCTTTTTACTTACCTTATTTTAAAATACCGAAGATCCTTACTCCTTCTTTTCAACTGTTACTGGGCTCTATTCCAATCAGCATTAAGTCCGATAATTTTTGTTCTAGGGACCTACTCGCACCTTCCCTGTTTAATCATCGGTCCTCTAGAATAGGGATTGGTAAGCCTTTTTCTGTAAAGGGCCAGAGAATAAACATTTTCAACTTTGTGAGCCATGACATCTCCACTGGAGCCACTCAACTCTGCCATTGCGGCATGAACCACCCATAGACAATATGCAAATGAACGGGCACGGCTGAGTCCCAATAAAACTTTACTTAGGGATGCGGAAATTTACATTTCAGGTAATTTTCACATGTCCCAAAATATTCCTTTTTTTTTTTATTTTAACTTTTAACGTGAAAACGATTCTTAGCTCACGAGAATCGTGAAAATAGGCGGCAGGTTGGTTTTGGCCCATAGGCTGTAGTTAGCCAACCCCTGGTCTAGAGTCAAATATTTAAACAGAAACCCTGATAGAGCGCTTTCTTTCGAAAAGAAATATGATAATCATGATAATAACTCCCATGCATTGGGCACTTGTTCCATGAAAGAACTTGACATGGAAAAACAGCTTTTCATTCTCATGTTAACATATGAGATAGGTAAATATTTTGTTTTTGTTTTTGTTTTCTGTAGAGGTAGACACTGAAACTGACGAGAAGACAATGAGCTCGTCAAGTAGCAAGGATTAAAACCCGAAGTGCAATTCCAAATAGAGACACAAGATGTGCAGGCTCCACATCCTTAAAAGACAGGTTCCCGTATGTTAAGGAGGTGATGAGAAGGAGGTGCCTGGGAAGCCACCTCTTGGGATTTATATCGCTCATTCAGAAAAATCTTCTATCAAGGCTACCATGAAGGAGTAGTCTTCCTGAACCTATTCCTCCTAAACATTTCACTTAAGTGAAACACAGCTCCAATGGACTCCAGCCCTTTAGAACTGGGGAGAGGGAGGGGAGTGAATGCATGTGACAAATGGTCAAGGGCCACCTTGTACTGGGGGGTCATAGAAGGAACTGTGATTAAGGGGCCAGCTGCAGGAATGCGAGCCTTGCCTCATAGTTTTTGGCTCTGGCAGATGCATGGGCTCTTGTCCCTGTGAGTTCTACCCCAGGACGCCCAGAACAGGGTTCTGTCCCTACATACTACCCCCATCAGGAAGCCTCCACCTCCAGCAGCCTTCTCTTCCAAATATTCCCTGTTTTTGCCTTTCCTCTAGGCCCAGCCCTCCCTGCTGTCAGCCTGCAAGGTCCAGGCTGGAGGCAAAAGTGTTCCCAGAGCTGAGTCTGCTGCCACCCAGAGAGAATTCCATTCAAAATGGGGGCCCTGGGAAAGAGAACTGGGTGGCTGCTTTCAGTTCCTTTTAGGCCCGATGCCTGATTTCTTTTCCATTCCAGACACCACAGCGCATCTGGGTAGAAGAGCACACTCCTTGGCTGCCTCTGGGCCCACCACACCCAGTGGAAAGGCACGGATCCTGGATAGAAACCGACCAAAGCAAGGCAAGCTGTCTGCTGGAGCCGCCCTCCGCCCTCCAGACACGCACGTTGGGGGCCGAGACAGAGACAGAGAGAGAGAGAGAGAGAGAGAGAGAGAGAGAGAGACCAGGCCAGGCCAGGCCAGGCCAGGCGGGAGGCAAGCTTCTCATTATGTAAAACACTTGGCTCCTTCCCTTTCTTTGCATCCTGCTAGCAATTTTGTATCCGGTTTGGGAATTCCAGGAACATCTGCGATTGTCTTTGGCCCAGCCACACGTGTGCAAGCTGTAGGGCTCGATCATGTTCCTACCTGCGGAGCTCTGTCATTAGCCCTGAACTGTGTGTGCTTTCTCTCCTCGGCAGCAAAACATATAAAACCCCGGCCGGCGACCACACCTGCAGGACTCCACCTGCCTGCCTCCTCCCACTGAGACCAAAGGCACAGAGACCAAGTCACCTTTCCGACAGTGAGAAATCCAGGGCGAGCAGGGCTTGTCTGAACAGTCCAGGTCCTCTAACCAAACAGACAGCACATTTTTAACACAGCGCTCTCCCCCACCTCTCCCTGTTTGTGTGGCAAGCCCGGGGAGGCTGGGTGGAAAAGGGGAGGTGCAATGAAGTTCAAGACTCCCAGAAGAGGTGCTCACTTGCTTCGGTTCTATCTCAGCCAATGCTGATGACCTCCGCCGAGATCAGAAAGGAACTCTTTGGACTATGAGTTGCCAAAGTGTAAGAAACATTCACCTCAGAAGCCAGCGACCACCTCTTCTGGGCACTCTGAGCCTCAATCTGCAAAATGGTATAAAAAAGAATGCCTACTTTTGCTGTCTTCTGAACTAAAATCAGCAACACATAGAATGCATTCGAAGACTGAATGGTGCACAGTTGGCACTCAGCCAGGGTGTTGTGACTATTCATGATCAGTCCTCATCCTCTTTGTAAAACTCTATCCCTCCTCCCTCCTCCACCATGCTGGACACTCCTGACTTCCTTCCCTAGTCCCTGCTCCTCCCATCGGCCTCCACCCACCTTAGCACTGTAGCACTCTCCAGGACTCCGTCTCTCGTTAGCCTCCCAGCTTCCCACTATGGACCCAGCCCATGGCTCCATCTTCTGCTGGGTGTGGATACATACCCCCAGTCCCCTGGAACAAAGACTTTGGCCATCCCTGGGTCCAGCGCCACCCTTTGCTCCTACCCGTCTTGTGGCACCGCTGACATCATCCTGTCATTTCTTCATATGCTTATCTCCCACATGGCCGAGCAAGACTCCATGCATGCATTTATCCCCACAACCTGGTATTACGGGATGTGCGGCAGGAACCCAGTCAACACTGTTTAAATACACAAAGCACCACCCCTGGCCTCTCTACCTCACTCCAAATCCCCTTCTCTAGAGGTCAAGCAGATGATTTGGCAAGCTCAAGACTCAGGCAATTCCAGGAACTCACCAGAACCCCACCTGTGTTCTCCATCTCAGCTTATTCACTGCACCCGGATCTTAGCACAGGGGAGACACTCAAGAAGTGAGTGCTAAATAATTAGGGAAAGAATGATCACTTGCCTAGCTCAAGCTTACACTGCTGACATCATCTAGGGTGCACCATCTCTTACCCCGCAAGCATTCTGCCCCCATGCTGTCAACCCCACCTCCCCAGTGGCACCTGCTCTCATCCCCGCTTTGTCTCTGCCACTGCTGAGGCCTGGACCCTCACTGCTGTCCCTCCAGTCCACCAGCCAGCCCTCACTCACCGCCATCTCTCCCTCCCTAACCTGCTGCGGGAGGACAGGGCCAAGTCAATTCCTAGCTCACAAGCTTCCCAAGCCTCCCACACTCGCAGGCCAGCTATTGAAACCCTGTCCCTTCTTGGCCCCATCCACCATTTCAACCCCATCTCTTCCTTCACCCCCATGGCTCCAGTCCCACCCAGCTACTTACTGGTCCTGGGAGGCCCTGTTCAGATCCACCTCCGGCCTTCAGCCCAAAGCAGGCTTCCTCCACCTGAACTGGCCATCTCTTGTTCCCCACCACAGCTCAGCCTTAAAAGCCAGGTAGCCGGCGGGTGCAGCGGCACATGCCTGTAATCCCAGCGCTTTGAGAGGCTGAGGCAGGCAGATCGCGAGGTCAAGAGATCAAGACCATCTTGGCCAACACAATGAAACCCCGTCTCTGCTAAAAATACAAAAATTAGCTGGCCTTCGTGGTACATGCCTGTAGTCCCAGCTACTTGGGTGGCTGAGGCAGGAGAATCGCTTGAAACTGGGAGGTGGAGGTTGCAGTGACCCGAGATCACGCCACCGCACTCCATCCTGGGTGCCAGCAAGACTCCGTCTCAAAAAAACAAACCCAAAAAACCAGCCAACCTTCAGGGTCTCCTCAAAACTCCTCTCTGCCAACTCTCCCTGTCTCCCCCAGACGTTCCAGCCACATTCTCACACTCAAGTTAGCGGGATCACAAGCCCAGAGGACACAAGGCGGACACCCTCCTTTGTGTTATGTCTGCCTGCCAGCCCCTTGAAGATAGGGACCAGATCTTACACTTCTGGGCCTGGAAAAAACACCTGCCACAGAGCAGATGCTCATATATTACGAGCATCTATTCACACATGAGTATATACAAGCATGCTTTCCTTCTCCTCACACAGTCGCCACTGGAGTAAGCCCTGTGCAATTTACCAGTGACCACCTGGCAAGCCAGAGGGACCCCATTTTGCTCACATCAGGTAAGACTCATCGATCTTAGGGAGCATCTAGTTTGGTGGTTTACAGTGTGTCCTCCGGCGGCTTCCCCTTGGGGGCTCTCGGGAAGGGTAGCAAACCGGGGCATGCCTCTCAGGACCCTCCAGTTCCCTTCAGTTGCCTCATTCAAACATCCTGCGTACTCCACTTTCATGTAAAGTTCTGTTGACACAAATGGATGGCTACAATTTGCCATCTCCTTGTGTCAACAAAATCTTACGTGACGATGGTTACACAAGTAGGGGGCTACATTTTTTTTTAATTAAACTATTAATGTACTCCCACCAGTTCACCTTACACAAGAGATGAGAGAGGACCAGAAAGGGAAGGCAACTTGTCCAAGGTCACACAGCTAGTAGGGGGCAGATCTCCCTTCAAACTGGCCGATGTACTTGTCCCTGCCAAATAAGGCCACATCCCCAGGAGGCATCCTGCAGCACACAGAAGAGAAGAAGCTGCACACACCGCTGGCTCCCCCCATTGCAACCACGGGTTCCATCACCTCCCTCATGTCCCTCAATGGATCATTCATAGACCTCCTCAAAGGTAGAGGGGTCTCAAGCTCAGTGGTCCTTAGGAACCAGGTGGCAAACAGAAATGAATGAAGCCGGCTGGGCCTAAGAATTAACTAGAAGGTGAGAGAATCTGTGACAAACCCAAGGAGGTGGTGCTTTGCAGCCCACAAAGTCCACAGCCAAGGGAGAACACTGACGCAGTGTCCTCAACGGGCCCACTTTTTCAGTCAAGGCCGGAGATCCAAAACTTCATAGGAAATATTCACCATTTCAAAATTGGCAGCTAACTCCAACCATTTTAGCGCCAGGTATCAGTACAAAATAAACACACCCATATCCAGGCCTCTGGGCTGGTGGTTTGTGAATTCTGCCCCTGAGGAATGTCTTTCTGGTTGAGAGATCAGTTAACAAGACAGAGATGCAAGGTCTGAGATCCTGAGGTTATGATGACCCTTGGGTCTGAAAGAAGCTTTCTGGCATAAGATGTAACTTTTTTCCTTTTTTTTGAGACAGAGTCTCACTCTGTCATCCAAGCTGGAGTGCAGTGGTGTGATCTTGGCTAACTGCAACCTCCGCCTCCTGGGTTCAAGCGATTCTCCTGCCTCAGCCTCCCGAGTAGCTGGGAATACAGGCACGTGCGACCACGCCCGGCTAATGTTTTATATTTTTAGTAGAGACGGGGTTTCACTGTGTTAGCCAGGAATGGTCTCAATCTCCTGACCTTATGATCCACCTGCCTCGGCCTCCCCAGGTTCTGGGATTATAGGTGTGAGCCACCACACCCGGCCAATGTAATTTTTCTAAAACTGAGGTGATTTCAAACAATCTACCAAAATCCAGTTCTTGTATCCATAGTGCCCACGTAGCAGCTTGGGATATAGAGTATTCTGGGGAGAGCAGACAGCAGAAACAAACCAGTCATGTTTTTCTAATAAAACTCTTAAAGTCCCCTCCTTAAGTAACTCCGGTTCTGATTTTAGAGTAATAACGACGACAATAAATTAAAGAGAGGAGTCCTAGCAGTTTCCAGCCCAAAGTTGTTCTCTGATGGAATATCCTAAAATTCAGACAGACATAAGTAGGAAAAATGACCCTAGTTACCAGGGACAGCCCATCTCCCACTTCGCTTTGCATCCCGTCCATAAAACAAGATGATTTACAGATACAGAGGGAGGGACCCCTCGCTTCCCCTCTGCAAAATTTATTCCTTTTTAATGGGCTGCCATGCCTCTCCTTTCCTTCTAATCTCTTCCTCCCCTTGTTTGCTCGCCCTCTCCTGCCTCTGCCTTCTCCTCCTCCAAGGGAGGAGTCAGCATGTCCAGGTGGCAGGATACTACTGATAGAATAAAATGGTTTAAGAACAAAAGAAACAAGTAAAGTTGGCAGAAGGAAGGGAAGCTGCCTTCAGACTGAAGGGGTTGGATTGGCAGATGTGGGATTTCCTAGGCCCCACCTGGCTTTTATTGGGGAAAGAAACTTATTAAAGTGAATTATCCCACCTCTGGTGAAGAATCAGAATGCAGTGCACAGTGGCCGACGGGGGATGGGAGGATGGTTTCCCAGAAGAAAGATACAAATGATTTCTGCTCCTTGCACACAGCTTTGGGACTAATGGGGACCGGGATCTATAATCAGACACCACTGCCGTCACCCCACATGCTTACCCTTTCTTGCTCCCACCTCATCCTTATCTTCTCCAATAAGTGATCACCCTGAGCCCTGGAGGCAAGGGGTTAGAAAGCGAGAGAAGGGCTTGAAAGTTACATGCCTGTTGATGAAGATGCCCGCCTTGGACTGTGAGAAGGTCCCCTCTGGAAGACAGTAAAAAAAAATCCCTCATAGCATATAATAAAAAACACTTGTTTGACATATGAAAAAATGCCCAACATCACTAATGATCAGGAAAATGCAAATCAAACCACAATGTGATACCTTACTCCTACAAGAATGGCCATAATCAAAAAATCAAATAATAATAGATGCTAGCATAGATGCAGTGAACAGGGAACACTTCTACACTGCTGGTGGGAATGTAAGCTAGTACAACCACAATGGAAAACAGTGTGGAGAGTCCTTAAAGAACCAAAAGTAGATCTACCATTTGACCCCGCAATCCCACTTCTGGATATCTATTCACAGGAAAAGAAGTCATTATATGAAAAAGATACGCGCACATGCATGTTTGTAGCAACACAATTTGCAATCGCAAAAGCATGGAAACAATCCAAATGCCTATCAGTCAGCGTGTGGATAAAGAAACTTGCCATATATATACACGATGGAATACTACTCGGCCATAAAAAGGAATGAATTAATGACATTCACAGTAACCTGGATAAGACTGGAGACCCTTATTCAAGGTGAAGTAACTCAGGAATGGAAAACCAACCATCGTATGTTCTCACTTATAGTGGGAGCTAAGCTATGAGGGTACAAAGGCATAAGAATGACACAATGGACTTTGGGGACTCAGGAGAAAAGGGTGGGAAGGGGGTGAGGGATAAAAGACTGCAAGTTGGGTGCAGTGTATACTGCTTAGGTGGTGGGTGCACCAAAATCTCACAGATCACCACTAAAGAATTCACTCATGTAACCAAACACTTGTTCTCCAATAACCTGTGGAAATAAAAATGTTAAAACTAAAACACTTCTTTGTCATACTTCACAAAGCTCCTTCATTGCCATGAACCCACGTCCTTTTCACAACCTCTTCTAGGTCAGTATGATTTCACTTTATGAATGAAGGACTAGGACCCACAGAGGCCCAATGGCCTGAGCCAGGTCACATAGCTCTCTAGTGACAGGTCTTCTTGCTCTAAGTCTAGAATGATTCCTACTCGACGACACCTACCCAAGTTGCTTGGGGTCAGGAAACCAGGTAAGGAGAGGAAGGGGAAGAAAGTATAAAAGAGAAAAATGCAATATCCATGGTTAAAATAAAAGATGCAAAGGTCACATGGAATTTTTGAAAGTCCTTCTCAAACACTGAGACAGAAACAGCCAAGCATGTATCCTGCTAAGTCACATTTTTCTTTTCAACGACAAGAGAGATTTTTTTCCCCTCAGAATCCCAAAATTATGTTCTCTCTTCCCTTCAGGCCTCAAATGCCTTTTAAGCTTTACAACAACTCTACAAGGAGGAGAGGGCTGGGGTGGAAGACTGTCAGGCGTGACGGACTCCAGATCACCCAGAACTTCATCAGAGACCCCTCTGCACAAACTCCCCAGCGGCCAAATAACCCAGATGGCTCCTCTGGGACTTTTCTCTGAGTGAGACGAGGCAAAGTCAAGATTGTGCAGTGGTCTTCAGGCTCCAGACCCCCAGATGCTCAAAAAGAAGGGTCTCTGTGGACAGGGTCTGTGTGTCACCCCATGTGGACTCAGGACACACAGCCTCACTGCCAGACAGATGCCCAGGGCCATTTAACTGAGTTGGCTGGATGGGAAATGAGGATTTCTGAAGAGTATAGCCTGGTGTGAGCTGTGAGAATCTCAGAGTACCCTCCAGAGCCTGTATGAAGATGCAATTGAGACCAGGTGGCCTGGCAAAAAGGCTCCACCCACCCTGAGTAAACTTCAAGGCCAACTCACACCTCAGACCTGGTAGACCAGCAGGCTGGTCTCTTTTTTTTTTTTTTTCTTTTTTTCTATTTCTCCATGGGAACTTCCATGCAAATGTGCTGACTGGCTCTGACTCTACTAAGAGCAACGGGAAATTCCAAATTTTCACTTTTGCCTCTTGAAGTTGCAAGGCAACTAGCTTGCAACATCAGGAAAAGCTGTTTTATTAGACTAGCCTTAGAGATACAAGCACTGGGTCCTAAACTGGACTTTAACTCGAGCTTTACTCAGAGGGGAAAGCTTTGGAGAGCACGAAATGAGACCCTAACTAGGGAAGCACACCCCCTCCCAAGACTCAAGTTGAGACATTTAGCTTGGGAGCTCCTCACTCCTGTTCCCTCCCTCCTGGGTTGCTCCACCCTCCCTCAGGTACTCAGCCTGGATATAGGCCTCAGCCTCAGCTGGCTGCCCACCAGGCCCTGGAAGGTGTTAGCTGATAATCAAGGCAGTCATTTAACCATCTATCTGTCTAAGTGCATACAACTTCTCCCAGGGACCTCTGCAGGCTAAGAGAAGGTTCTTTTTGAGAAAAAAAAAAATCTTGCAAATTCAAAGGAAAGACGCTCTGATGCAGGGTTTCTCGATCTTGGCACGACTGACACTTTAGGGTGGGTCATTCTTTGTTGAGGGGGCTGGCCCTGTGCACTGTAGGATGGTTGGCAACATCCCTGGCCTCTACCTACTAGATGCCCAGAGCACCCCTCTCCCTGCAAAGCTGGCACAACCAAAAAAACATTTCCAGACATTGCCAAATGTTCTCTGCAGGCGAAATCGCCCCTGGTTGAGACCACTGATCTAATGGCAAAAGTTGGTGCAGAGCTGAGAGTGGAAGGACCCATTTCTGAAGCCCCATCAGATACCACCCGGGCAGCTGCCTGGTCAGGTTTGCCTGCAAGACTCTGATCACAGAGCATTCTGGAAACTTCCAAGTGATGCAACAGAGGGAAAAAAACGGCCCTTCTACCTCAGAAGCAAAAGCCAAGACAAAGTCAGGTTTCCAGAGTTCGCAATCCTTGGTGGGGGTAGGGGAAGGAGACAGGGGAAGAGAAAGGCAGACTCAAACATTTCAGAGAAACTAAGGGCCACTTCCAAAGTCCTTGCCTTTTTTTTTTTTTTTTTTAGGCAGAGTTTCACTCTTGTTGCCCAGGCTGGAGTGCAGTGGCGTGATCTCGGCTCACTGCAACCTCCACCTCCTAGGTTCAAGTAATTCTCCTGCCTCAGCCTCCACCAGTAGCTGGGATTACAGGCGTCCACCATATGCTTGGCTAATTTTTTGTATTCTTTGTAGAGATGGGTTTTTGCTATATTGGCCAGGCTGGTCTTGAACTCCTGACCTCAGGTGATCCACCTGCCTTGGCCTCCCAAAATGCCGGGATTACAGGCATGAGCCACCATGCCCAACCAGTCCTTGCCTTTGAAAGGAGATGGCTTGTCTCACTACTGGTTTGTTTTCTAGTCGTTCTTTATTCACTATGGTTAACTCCCTTTCCCACAAGGTGTCCATGGGAAACAGAAACCTGGAAAGGTGTGGGCTGGTTTGAATTTACCTGGGCAGGTGTCTGTGCAGCCCCTGAAACCATCCTGACGTTAGAGTCCAGCTGGGACCCTGATTAAGATGCAGAGAAAACCAGAGAAGAGAGGAGAGGAGTGAGGCGGGGGTCGGGGGTGGGCTGATTAATTGAGAAAAATGCAACCATGCCGTGTTTGAATAAGATTGCCCAGTGGAATGCAGAGCCCTTTTTTGTGTGCTCATTCGTTTGAAACAAAAGCGAATAGAGGGAACCACAAAGGGGTCAGTGGGAGGGGAGAGCGGCAGCCAATGGATTCCTGTGAACAGACCCTGTGTCAGGGGACAGAGGCACTACCTTGGCAGGCACTTCTCAGGGCAGTCACGGGCATTTGCGAATGAAATCTTTTCCACACAAGGCCTTAACTTCAGTTTTCATTCCTATTCTCCAACGAGGACTTCATCTCCAAAATTTAATCACTTCAACTTAAACTCTCCAGACCGGCACCATCCAGGGCAAGCCTCTGGGCAATGAGCCTTGGAAACGTGACTAGTCTAAAACTCAGACGTGCTGTTATGTGTAAAATAATATGCCTGATTTTCAAGATAATGTATATTTTATCGATAATGCATATGATCTCCATAATTTTTTTTATATCAATGGGCATGTTGGAATGATAAGATTGGGGATATAATGAGGTAGATATCAAATGTATTACTGAAATTGACTTCATCTGTTTCCTTTGTCCTCCTTTTTTTTTTTTTTTTTTGAGATGGAGTCTTGCACTGTCCAGGCTGTTGTGCAGTGGTGTGATCTTGGCTCGCTGCAACCTTCACCTCCCAGGTTCAAGTAATTCTCCTGCCTCAGCCTCCCAACTAGCTAGGATTACAGGCGCCTGCCACCACACCCAGCTAATTTTTTGTATTTTTAGTAGAGACAGGGTTTCACTATGTTGGCCAGGCTGGTCTCGAACTCCTGACCTCATGATCTGCCCGCCTCGGCCTCCCAAAGGGCCGAAATTACAAGTGTGAGCCACTGCACATGGCCTGTCTTCCTTTCAATGAGGCTATAAGAAAGTCTGAAATCACCCGTGTGGCTTGTGTTTTATTTCTCTTGGACAGCACTGCTGTGGGTGGATGATTCTGGGCACCTGTTTTCTTCCTTCCGCCCTCCCTCCTGCCCTGCATTGCAGACCCTCCTCAGATGGTCTGGATGCTTTCCATGAGTATATCCATCTTCATTCGCCAAAGACATTTTAGGTGCCTTCTGCACAGAAAGTACTATGTTGACATCTGTAGGAGACCCCAGAATAAAATAGACTATTGGATAGGAGGCCAATGCGCCGAACAACCTGACAAGGCCCCTTAAGAAGCCAGGCTGAGACAGCCGGCCCCAGGGCTCCCACTGACGGGGAAACGGCGAAGCCTTCTCCCAGGCCTGGGCTGCCATATTGGACTGGTTCCAACTGAGCAGCCGTGGAAGGTTAGTTTTCATTTCACCTTCCTCATAGAAGTGGCTTTTCTGGTTCTGCTTATCTTCCTGGTGACGCTAATCCTGCCACCTGTTGTCCTTCTACAGATCACAGCTGTCTTTTTTCCTTCTGATACAAGGATTGTATGGCTTTGAGAGAAGAGCTTGTGTTTGAGGAGATGGGGTGTCAGGTCCTGGCCCCCAACCCAGCACCTTCACTAGCCTTCAGCTTTGGTTTGTGGCAGGACCAAAAGAGAGCAATGCAAAGTGGTTAAGAAGGGCATTCTCCCAGCACTTTGGGAGGCCAAAGCAGGTGGATCACCTGAGGTCCGGAGCTTGAGACCAGCCTGACCAACAGAGTGAAACCCTGTCTCTACTAAAAATACAAAATTAGCCAGGTGTGGTGGCATGTGCCTGTAATCTCAGCTACTCAGGAGGTTGAGGCAGGAGAATTGCTTGAACCTGGGAGGTGGAGTTTGCAGTGAGCCAAGATCATGCCACTGCACTCCAGCCTGAGCAACAGAGCAAGACTCTGTCTGTAAAAAAAAAAAAAAAAAAAAAAAAAAAGAAGAAGGGCATTCATTGGCAGGTGCAGTGGCTCATGCCTGTAATCCCAATACTTTGGGAGGCTGAGGCAGGAAGATTGCTTGAGCTCAGGAGTTCGAGACCAGACTGGGACATGTAGTGAAACCTCCTCTCTACCAAAAATACAAAAATTTGCCAGGTGTGGTGGCATGTGCCCATAGTCCCAGCTACTTGGGAGGCTGAGATGGAAGGATGGCTTGACCCTAGGAGGCAGAGGTTGCAGTGAGTCGAGATGGCATCACTGGACTCTAGCCTGGGTGACAGAACAACACTCTGTCTTGAGAAAAATAAATAAAAAGATAAAGAAGGGCATTCATCATCCCAACCCACTGCATGGACTTTGAAGAATATTTTTCATCCAAAATGTCCAGGTTAAATGTATCAGTGGTCACTATGATCTAGAAGAGGGGTTCTCAACGAAGCAATTTTGACCCTCCCCCAAGCGGCATTTGGAAGCATCTGGAGACATTTTTGGTTGTCACAATGTGGAGTGGGCATGCTACTGGTATCAAGTGAGTAGAGACCAGGGGTACGGCTACACATCCTATAACACACAGGACGGCCCCCCACCAAAGGAAATTATCCAGCACAAAATGTCCATAGTGCCGAGGCTGAGAGACTCCAATCTAGAATACAGAGAGAACAGTATCCTCACAACCCCCACCACCACCAAGCCGGAGCTTGCTCTAATCTCTGGCATCAGGAATAGCCATCCTCCTTCAACACTGCCTTCCAACACACCTGGGAGTGGATCCAGGAAAACCTGAAGGATCAGGACAAGAAGAACAACTGGGAGAAGAAAAACAGCACAAACATGATTAAATCAATTAGTCCCGCTAATTACCAAGTGTCTAACTTAGCACCTGGAGCAACAGCTGGGGTTGCACAGAATTGAGCAAACATCATCCCCAACCCAGGCAGACATTGGGCGTATTGACTTGCTCCTCCCTGCCTTCTTCTGGCAAAAGACTTTGAGTGAGAAGACTAAGCAATGAAGTCTTAGAGCAGAATGACCGCCCTCTGGAGGCAGGTTCAAGGCCACAGCCACATCAGGCGCACCTGCCCACCCCACCGAGGACATTCCCAGAAAAGCCAGCTGCTCAGGGCAGCAACACCTCCTCTTAAGCTGAGGTCCTGGCTTCCCAAGCTGCTGATGTCTACAAACAACCTCCCTGAGGAAGTCCTGGGAGATCTCCCACCTCCATCAGTATTACTCACCCAATGCTTATGAAATATCCAAGGAAAATGAGATTGCCTCTTCTCCCCAGCCTCCGCTTGAACTCTTCTCTACCCTGTTCCTCTGAGTCTGTGTTTTCTCAATTTCTCATTTATAACAGACTCATTATTTGTTCTATGAGATGCTTCCACAAAGACCCACAGCCCTACATCTTGATGCTATGATTTCCCTCCTGGGACATGACACTAAGATTGCCGCTGCAAAGTCTAACCAGAAGCCCGCTGAGCTGGTAGCCTCATCCAGCCACTCAGCGGCTCCATACCACCACAGTGCAGTAGCCAGACCCTGTTGCACCACGCGTCTCACAGCTGCTTCCTCCGTGTCACCACTGAAATGTAGCTGTCCATAACCACGTGGCTGCAGGTAAGGTCCTCCAGGACTCCGCTCAGGGGCCACATTTAATTTTGATTTAATACCTGCTGTTGAAGTTATTCCCCCAGATTCCATATTTTTACCTGTGGCTACCAAAAGATATGTCGATGTCCTAATCCCAAGAAGCTTTGACTATCTCCTTATGGGAAAAACGGTCTTTGCAAATGAAATTACGGATCACAAGATGAGATCATCCTGGATTACCCAGGTAGGCCCTGAATCCAATAACAGGTGTCCTTCATAAAAGACTGAGAGCAGAAGACAGACACACAGAGGGAAAGGCCATGGGAAGATTGATGTGATGCGACCACAAGCTTAGGAATGCCTGAGGCCTCCAGAGGCTGTAAGAGGTAATGGAGGATTCTTCCTTGGAGCCTTTGGAGGGAGGGCAGCCCTGCTGACAACCTGATTTTGGACTTCTGGTCTCCAGAATTCTGAGAGAATAAACTCAATAATAAACTGGGCAAGCATTGCCCAGTACATAGCTTGCTTAGCATAAAAAACATGGAATTCGGTGCTTGAGTTAATCATTCATTCATTCATTCATTCACACTTTCATTTGACATCTACTCTGCCCAAATGTCACTTCCCGCTGGGCTCTCCACAACAATCCCACTGAAAAAGGCCTTATTCAACCTCCCACATGTCCCTCTGCCACCTTTTTATCTTGATTTTTTTCTTATCTTTATTGTTCCTCAAGTTATATATTTGTATACTTGGTTGTTCTCTATCTCTCCCATTTGAATATATGTTCCTTAAGGGCAGGGGTGTGTTTGCTTATTTACTGCTAAAACTCCAGCAAGGAGAATGCCTAGCACATAGTTAGCCATTGAAAATATCTGGCTGGGGGCCAGGCTCGGCGGTTCATGCCTGTAATCCCAGAACTTTGGGAGGCCGAGGCAGGCAGATCACTTGAGGTCAGGAGTTCGAGACCAGCCTGGCCAACATGGTGAAACCTTGTCTCTACTAAAACTACAAAAATTACCAGGGCATGGTGGCGGGCGCCTGTAATCCCAGCGACTTGGGAGGCTGAAGCAGGAGAATTGCTTGAACCTGGGAGGCGGACATTAAAGTGAGCCGAGATCATGCCACTGCACTCCAGCCTGGGTGATAGAGTGAGACTCAGTCTCAATAAATAAATAAATAAATATCTTGTTGGATGAAGTCATAGTCCATATTTTCAAAAACAAAGATAGTCTAGAACATGCTACTGTATCCTAATTCTGGAGCATTTCTGCAAATAAAAAAACCTCCCTGCATCTTTCCCAAGGATTTGCACACATATCACACTGATCCCCTGAGTAAGAAATCTACCCTGATTTGTCTTTTGGGAAAAAAAAAAATGGGAATTTTCTCTGAAGGGAAATTCCTGTGCTCATGGTGGATAAATAAAGCACATCGCCTGAAATGCCCCTAAATTTTTAATAAGTGTTTTAACATCGTTGATTGCATCTCCCATTGCTAGCACTTTCTTAAAGAAACACAAATGGGCTGGGTATGGTGGTTCATGCCTACAAACTCAGCACTTTGGGAGGCTGAGGTGGGCGGATCATGAGGTCAAGAGATGGAGACCATCCTGGCCAACATGGTGAAACCCCGTCTCTACTAAAAATACAAAAAAAATTAGCCAGGTGTGGTGGTACGTGCCTGTAGTTCCAGCTACTTGGGAGACGGAGGCAGGAGAATTGCTTGAAACTGGAAAATAGAAGTTGCAGTGAGCCGGGATCGTGCCACTGCACGCCAGCATGGCGATAGAGCGAGACTCTGTCTCAAGAAAAAAAAAAAAAAGAAACACAAATGAAGAGGCACAGTAGTTGATCATTTGGGGAAGGGGATGGTTCCTCAACATGCAGAGGTCATGCTAACACAGGAGCAAACTGATGCTCCCCATGTTGGTCAAGCGGATAGCCAACACTAAGATTTGCAACCTCGGTGCACCCGAGGGTGTTCATAACGCTGACATCACAAACCAGATACAGCAAGACCTCTTCTTTAGGGACTCGAGATCAAAGAAACCTCTGTGTAAAGGAATGACATTCTTTGGTCGATGGGTAGCTCAGCCCAGATAAGCTCAACAGGACCCCCAATAACTGGCCATAGAGCACACGCTGGTCTTTCTAGAAGGTACAAATGGGGCCCTCCCTCTTCACTCTTTCCCAAGCTTTAGATCTGCTAGTAACATCATGGAACTTTTTGAGGTTGGGATAATACGTAAACAGAAGTCTTTAAAGATTTTGATGCAGGGGACATTAATAGGAGACATAATTCAGAATAACCAGAGAATTTGAAAATGTTAAAGAAACTTTGTCCTTCCAAAGAAAGCCAAAAATATTATTTGTACTTCAGTCTGCATTTGTTTGGAATGCTTAAAAAACTAATTAATACAGTGGCTTCTTTTTTTTTTTTTTTTTTTTTTTTTAAGCTTTCAGTTAAAAATTGCAGACTCACCGTTTTGTTTTCTGGGCCTGGGGACAACATCTGAAAAAAAGCTCTTCCCTCCAGAGATAGAGAAAAGAACAAAGTAAGCCCCTCTCTGCTAGGAAAAGGGTGTTTCCTAAGTGAAGCGAGTGCATTTTAACTTCTTCTGCTTTAGGTTGAAATGGTACCACACATACTGAAATCTACCATCTCCTATCACATTTCCCGTGGAGAACTTGGCCAGTAAAGAAAGTGACATCTTGGGTGTTGGTCTGACAGCCATTCCAATTATAAAAGCCATCTCGGTTATAAAAGACCTGTTATTTGTTCTATGGGATGCTTTTTGCCCCAGCTGTACACAGAGGGTGGCAATGGCATAACATGATGGTGCTGGAGTGGTGACAGCTGGAATGTTGCCGTGACAGTTAGAAAAGGTTAAGATGACCAACTAGCATCCCTCCCTGGGCAGGCGGATGAAAAAGAAAAAACTCAGCAAAAACAGAAGTTGGATCATGTGTTTCTTTACTCTTTAACAGTTCCCAAAAGAGATAGTGTGCCTCCCTTGCTAACAGCAAGAGGAAGAGCAGTAACAGCAGTCATAAAAGGCTTCCATGAAAGGGGAACCCGGCCTGGACACTCTACAGGCATCCTTTTACCTCCCCACTCACCAGCGCCAGCCTCAGGAGGGGGCATCATGGTCCCTGTTCTTGAGATGAGGACTTTGAGGCTCAGACAAATGGAACAGCCATTTGCAATCAAATTAGTGTTTGGTACTGTTGGGTATTATTTTTGTTTGTTCCAACATTGCTATAAAGAAATATCTGAGACTGGGTAATTTATAAAGAAAAGGGGTTTAGGCTGGGTGCAGTGGTTTACGCCTGTAATCTTAACACTTTGGGGAGCAGAGAAGAGTGGACCACTTGAGGTCAGGAGATCGAGACCAGCCTGGCCAACATGGTGACAGCCCATCTCTACTGAAAATGCTTAGCCAGGCGTGGTGGCACATGCCTGTAGTATAGCTAACTCAGGAGGCTGAGGCAGGAGAATCGCCTGAATCCAGGAGGCGGAGGTTGCAGTGAGCCGAGATCATATCACTGCCTTCCATCCTGGGCAACAGAGCGAGACTCCATCTGGGAAAAAGAAGAAGAAGAAGGAAGAAGAAAGAGGAGGAGGAGAAAAAGAGAGGTTTAATTGGCTCATGGTTTCACAGGCCGTACAGGAAGCATGATGCTGGCATCTGTTCAGCTTCCGGAGAGGCCTCAGGAAACTTACGATCATGGCCGAAGGCAAAGGGGAAGTAGGCCTGTCTTTCTTACATGGACAGAGCAGAAGGAAGGAAGAAAGAGGAAGGGGGTGGGTGCTACACACTTTTAAACAACCAGATCTTGTGGGAACTATCATGAGAACGGCACTAGGGCAATGGTGTTAAGCCATAAGAAACCACCCCCATGATCTAGTCATCTCCCACCAGGCCCCCTCTCCAGAATTGGGGATTACATTTCAACATGAGATTCGAGTGGGGACACAGATCCAAACCCTGTCAAGTGTCAACTTTGACATTCCAAAATTCTTCAAATATTTATCCTCCCCAGTTATTCTGAAGCTGAAGGCATTCATCCTCAAACATTTTAATCTCACAACCTCTTCTGAGGAATCTACTCATCACCCAGCTTTCCCCCACACTTCTCGGCATTGCCAGATCCCATCCCCAACAATGCCTATCCCCTGGGAAAGAACTGATGCAGCCAAATCCCATGCCTTCACCTCCCCCAAGGTTCTCCAAATCCCACATTTTGGCATGAAAATGGTCAACGTTTCTAAGCGCCCCGGGGGTACTTCTCTTGCTATCACGATTATACAACCAGAACGTAGCCAGGACCACCATTCAGGAGCCTACCTTGCTGACCCACGATTTAGCACCCCTATTTTCATTCCTGGTCAGTGTGTCCAAATATGAAGCCAGGATCAGCAAACTTTTTCTGTGAAAATCCAGAGAGTAACTATGTTTGGTCTGGTCAGCCACATGATCTCCGTCAAAACGACTCAACTTTGCTGCCGTAACTCAAAAGTAGCCACAGAGAGTATAGAAATGAATGGAAGTGGCTGTGTTCTAATCAAAGTTTATTTACAAAAGGCGGCAGGCTGGATTTGGTTCATGGGCTGTAGTTTGCCAACCCCTGTATTAGACTGTAAGCACTCTGAGGTGAGGAACTCTCATCCTTCAGTTCTCTGAACCTTAGACTTTGTCCAGAGTCCTGCTTAGACAAGGGACTTTGTGAATGTCTGCTGCCCACAAGGAAGTTCCCTGGGGATCCACATGGGAATGGAGAGTAGTGAGAAGGACAGAGGCTTTAAAATCACATACACCTGGATCCAGATCCCAGCTCTGCCACACAGCAGTCTTACGTTATGGTTTCATTGTCCTGAACTTGAGTTGTAAAATGAGAAGGGCACTATTAATCCCATAGAATTGTGAGATTCAAATTAGATTAAACATTGTTAAACTTAAAAATAAAACATACAAAGGGTGCTAGGAAAGTAGGCTCAAGGTAACCTACGGCTGGGGAAATGTTGGATAACCTTTTTGAAGCCTGTCCATCTATCTATTTGGTGTATCACCTATCTCTATCAAGGACTATTGAAACAGACATCAAGGACTATTGAAACATACATATTTCTCCTTATAAAAATTTGTTTCAACAAAATAATCATGGATATATGCATAGGTTTTATTATAAGGATGGCCATTGCAGCAACACTTTTAATTTTGCTGCTTTCAACAACCCAAATGTCCTGCAACAGGGGATTAATTAAATTAATTAAAGTACACCATGCAACAGAATATCAAGCAACTGAAAATGCTGTAAGACAGCAATTCTGTACACATGGTCCCTTGACCCTGAGAGTTTCCTGCAACCTCTTCTGGCAGAAAGGGCAGTCTACAAGATAAACACTACTTTCATAATAATATCAAGATGCTGAGATCAGGAGTTCAAGACCAGCTTGACCAACATAGCAAAACCCCATCTCTACTAAAAATACAAAATTAGCAGGGCATGGGGACACATTACAGGCATTACACATGCCTGTAATCCCAGCTATTCGGGAGGCTGAGGCAAGAGAAGCACTTGAACCCAGGAGGTAGAGGTGGCACTGAGCAGAAATCACACACTGCACTCTAGCCTGGGCAACAAGAGTGAAACTCCATCAAAAAGGAAAAAAACAGAAAAAGAAAGATTCTATTGCCTTTTTCATGAGTATATCTGCACAAATGGTGCAAAAGAAACGGCAGGTATAATTAGCAACACTTTAGCATGAATGAAGGCAGTTGTGCCACATTGCTACCACACACAATAAATATGTACTTATGCAAATTTTACCTAAGAATATCCTTGGTGATGCAATAAAAATGGTCAATTTTATAAATCTTGACCATCAAGTATGTATCTTATTTCAATGCTCTGTATGACAAAATGGGAAGTGAGCATAAAGCGTTCCTGGCACATAGTAGAATATAATGTTTGCCTCAAGAGAAAGCATTTAGGGGAGTGTTAAGCTGCCAGCAAAACTAGCTGCATTTTTCACTGAACACCATTTTTACTAGCAAGAACTGACAGACAAATTCTGGGTATTCACACTTGGATATCTGGCAGACTTTTTCTCAGGAATGAATTAAGAAAGCCTGTCATTTCAAGAGAAATAACAATTGTAGGATGATACAACTTGAGCTTCAATAAAGTATTAGAATTTTTGAAAATTTGTCTTCACCACCAGGAACTTGACAGATTCCCAGCACTGACAGACCTTTCTAATATCAAGGGTGATGTTAAAGAATGAGATTCTTTGACATCGTAAGATGAAATGTGTTTATATTTGGAAGACCTACATAAGTTATTGAATCAACATTTTCCAAATAACTAATAAATGATGTTTCCAAATCTGGCATGGGTAAAAGATCCATTCAAAGTGCAAGGTTAACCAATAAATTTTAATGTAACAGAAAAAGAAATTTCATTAAAGTGGTTTTTTAAGTTTACATTGCAACCACCTTTAAAAAGACTACCACTTGTCAAATTTTTGTGAAATATCAAAAACATGCACAATTATCTGAAAAGGCTATGAATATACTCCTCCTTCTTCCAAATACATGTCTGGTTGAGGCTGGATTTTCTTCATATACTTTACAAAAACATATGTCCTTATATATTGAATGCAGACACAGATTTGAGAATCCAGCTATCTTCTCTTAAACCAGACAGTACACAATTTAGCAAGAGTATAAAAAATCCTACTCTTCTCACTAATTTTTATTTTGGAAAATAGAGCTATTTATCATAAAAAATATGATAATGGATGTATGCAATGGGTTTGTCATTATTTTTAAATAAACATTTGTTTAAAATTTTTCAATTTGAATTTCTAATACAGTAAAAACCAATAGTTCCGACCAATATAAAGAAAAGCTCTCTGGGGCTCTCACTGATTTAAAAATGCAAATGAGTCCTGAGACCAAATGTTTCAGAATCACCATTGTAGAAGAATATTTAACAACTAGAGGAAACACCCATAGGACATTGTTAAGTAGGGGAAAGACAGACTGTAAAAGACTATGGCAAATATAGGTGATTTTATTTTATGTTTTGGGGATGGGGTGTTCCTCTATTTCTAATTTTCTAGAATACACAATGCATAGGTGAATTGTAAAGAAATGCTTTAGAAATTGTTTTAGGTCTCACCCTACTTAGACTCTCTCACAAAGCCCATAGACAGTGCCTAACACATAGTAGGTCTTTATTAGCTCTTACAGGCGGCCTAAAATAGTTTTTCACACACAGGCAATGACTAATTAGCTTGGCATTACTGTTTTATTCCCTGTCATGCTGTAGAGAGGTTTGTTTGCTTAACAACAAGCCTCATACTTTAAAATATGCATGCATATATATTTTTGAGCATAAAATATGTATATCTTAAAGTATGTAATATATATATCACCTACACAAATATAGCATTTAATCAACCCTTATATTTAATATTATTTTCTGCCATGCAAAGAACAACATTTAGAGTACACCTTAGGTTTCAATGTTGAATAACCTTGATCCTAAAATAGAATCTATTTTTTTCTGGGAAGTGGAGGAGCTACTAAATTCTCAAACAACAACAATGTATGATGATTTAAATTGAAATGTTTCTTTTTTAAGCCACAGGAGATGCTGGGAAAGTCATAAAACTCAACCCAGGTTGGTGAGGAGTCCTAACTTCCAAGAGAAGGTTGAGAATGGAAGCTTGGATTTGTTTACTTTCTGTGAGCAGGAAAAAGAATCACTAATAGCTATGCTCCCATATCATTAGAAGATGCTAAGAAAAGAATAACTTAAAAAAAAAAAACCTGCCTGGTCTTTGGTCACCTTGTTCGTGCTGGGTGGCCTTGAGTAACCAACTCTGAGAGTTCTGTTTCTGCAGCCATAAAAATAAGCTAATGAGCATTTCCAGGGGGCCAGCGAGCGCCAGAATGCTAAAGACCAAGGCGGTTGGTTCTGAAGAATTTCTGGAATGGGCATCCTGGCTTTCAGAAGCTCCAGAGACCTCCAGCCTGGCACCCAGGAGGAGTGATTCTGAATCTCTGCTCCCTCCTTCATGGAGAACCTCCAGGAGGCCAGTTGTGAAAACCATTCTTGTTGACATGCAGAGAAGTCAGTCCTGCTCTCCCCCTGCCCTGGGGCCCAGCATCACAAGCCCTGAGGCTATTTCCTGGTCAGACCCAAGGCACACACAAGACCCCTTCTGAGGTTTTCCATGCCACCTCTCTGGGCGGCTCTGGCAGGTCGACATTGCTCCCTTAGGCTGCATAATGAGCAGGCTTCGAGTCGCAATGTGCTTGTGGTTGCCTGCCCCAAACACAGCCCCGTAGCCCCCTCCTCACCGGCGCCACCTCCACCACCGGTCCACATGCGTCCCCACCCTTTCTGCCCCAGCCCCACTTCACCAACTGTGGGTCCCCACAAGGCAGCTCCAGGGCTGCCACCACCCCTCACGCTGACACGTTTCCTAATCCACTGGCAAACGCAGTGAGTCCACAGAACTCTGCTGTCACCACCTCGGAGCCAAACTTAGTCTCAAATCATTTAGAGACTTTGCAAGCTATGGTGGGGAAAAGGAAAATGGAGAGAGCTCAAACTAATCCATGTCTATCATCTAGATCCTGTCCTCTCCATCCCATGCCATCCCCCTGCCCCTCCAACAATCACAAATCCTCACCATTGGAAGGTAAAGGCTCAAGAGGTCATTTCTTACATCCCCCTGTCTGTGGGTAGGGCTGTCCTCAAAATACACAAGAAAAATAGCTCTGTCTATGCCTACAGGGCTAGTGCCACAGTCTCCTCCTTCGTATAAGTGCATGGGCAGTTAACCTACAGGTGAACGCACAGTCAAGTTCATACCCACACCTTCAACAAGCAACATTAAACATACAACAAAACACTATCTGTACCTGCCTCCGTGCTAACTGGGGACACTCCCCTAGACCACACTGACAGCCTCCTCCTCCCCACCCACACCATCACGATGTCCTCTTCAAGTTGGCCTGGAAAGGGCAGGAGAACACAGAGGAGTTGATGAGTTTTCCATTTTTAAAGAACAGGGACAAGTAAAGCACCCTCTTTCCTTGTGTTCGAAAGTATTTGCAGCTTCAGCAGGCGAAGGGATTTTTTTTAATACAGTAAAAAAAAAGTTATATGACTTTAATTAAATGCACTTATTAAAAGGGTGAAATATTTGGAGAGGCTGTTTTTGTGCTGGAGGCACATTTTCCAGCATGCTGTAGAGCGTCTGCATCCGCCCGCTCTAGGCAATTTTTAATGCACAAATAAATCCGCACCTGACGTGCTGACAGATTATTATGCAGTGTGGCAGCCAACAAAAGTAAACACAGGGGCAAGTTTTAACCTCTTGCAGTCACAGAGCTTTCCCTGCTGGGCCAAGCTCAGGTGTACAGGACTGCTGGCAAAGCCTTTTCTTCCAGTTAGGCATCTTCCTGTCCAGGAGCCCGGCCTTGGAAACAGGAGGCTGATCTCCCGTCGTCCTGTCTGGAGTGCGGCATAAGCCACAGGACGGGAGACAAAGGGAGGGGACAGGGAGGAACAGCAGCACCACGCCGCGTTCCCCAAGCACCCTGCCTTCCATCCTGTTTATACTGCGGCCATAAGATCCACAGGCTTCTCCCCGCCGTCCATCCTTTCAGCCGGCAGAGCCGGCCGTGCAGATGCAATGCCCAGCCAGGTGTTTCTCCCAGCTCTGCCCAACGTGAAAGAGTCAGGACAGTTACTAGAGAGCTAGAGAGTAATTGGGCAATTTCCAAACTTTGGACTTCAAGTTATGGACATGTAAATTAGCATACGGTCAAAGCATTCACTGAAACCGAACTACGGAACTGCTCATTTGCTCTCCTGTTGCTTGGGTTAGGTAGGGCTTGCAAAGTGACACTCTTGGAAATGTACATATTGCAACGGTCAGAGGCTTTGGTTTTACTTGCCTGGCCTCTGTGACATAGCTCAGTGGGTTCCTTATCTTGCATTTCATGTTTTAGCTCCATGGCTATGAGATTTTTTAAAACCTAGGTTTCCTCATCTGTACAATATGCCTTCGGCTGGGGGAAGCAGAGTCTTGGAATGAAGGTGTGTTCTCCTAGTCAGCAGGGGTTGATGTTTACTGATCTATTACTCTATTACCGTGTCGTGAAGATCAGACAATTATATTCTGCATCTGTGAATAATGACAGCTATTGTTATTTTAATTTATTTGGTGTTTACTACAGTCCATATCTGGTGCTTTAATACATGCTCTCATTTTATCTTCAAATTCTCCAAGATCCAGATCATTAATCCGTTTATTGTCACCACTAATTTGAACACCCACCATGTTGCACAGTGCTCACAGATATCCAGGCATCATCCATGTTCATTCTCTCAGCAGTCCTATCATACTCAGTTTACAGAGGAGGAAAAGGATGCTTAGAGTGGGTTATTTTGCCCAAGGAATCCGTTACATGAGCTAAAATAAACGCACAAATATAAATTCAAACACACACACACACACACATACACACACACACACACACACACACACACAATCAACCTTTAACTCACTAGAACATAGATATCGCAAATTCAGAGGAGATTAATTAGGATCAGTGAAGAAATATTCTTGTTTTTTTCTCCATACATAGCATTGGGGACCCATATATTTATTTTTAAAACAACAGAAAAAAGTTTGGCACCATGAAATGTGATAAAGGAAACACAGAAAATTCCTGCTGTGGGTAGCAGGCTGAAGGAGGCGAGCTTCAAGAACCCTGCCAACACATCTCTTCAGTGAACTGACTGCTTTGACACTGGAACCCACCCTCTGCCCCTAGAAGTTGGGGCAGCAGCTTTGGTTCAAGCTTTACATTAGCAGCATCTCCATTCACATTCTACCTCTTCTTGACACTTGGATCGAATGTCCTTTTTCAGGCTGGCTGAGAATTTTGAGGCTGTGGCAAGGAAAGAAGTGAGTTTAGCCTATAGACTCTCTTTGTTGGCATACTTTCCCTCTGGTCTAGGAAAGACCAGCAAAATTCTGATCATCACACTGAATGCTTCTCCCACCAGCACCAAGGAGACCCAGTTAGCCATTACCAGGTAGATCATGTCTCTTGCAGACATCTGTCAACCTCCTGAGTTTGGGGATTGCCCCACCTCAAGAAACATATGCTGACACCTGCTACTAAGGCTGACAATGCCAGGTCCTTCCATTCCCAGCCTCCCTTGCATCTAAGGCAAGAACACCAGGCTTTGGTTCCTCTAGCCAGTCACAACTACGCCCAATTTTGAGCTGGAATCAGCAGAAGACCTGAAAGATCCACTCTCGTGAGGGTGGGGGTCACAGCAGAACGTATTTGAGTACTTTCTGATTTGAGCCTATTACAAAAAGTGCTGCTATGAACATTCTAGCTCATAGAACACTGGTGGCCGGAGCTGTGGTGTACAGGAATGCTAGCAAAGCAGTGGTGTCTCTAAGACATGGCCTGCTTAGAGAGACAGTTGTTCCAGTGAAGCCTCCTGCACCCAATGTCAGTGGTGTAGGCTAAGATGGGTGTGCCCAGCAGCAGGAATGATATCATCATCAGACCAGCTTTTCTGTGCTTCAGTCATGTTTTTGGCAGCAGAGTCTCCAAACCTGGTTTCCTTACCCTCATGGAGATGCTGAGCTATGCAATCTGCTTTCTTTTTTTTTCTTTAAGAGATGGGTCTCACTATGTTGACCAGGCTGGTCTTGAACTCCTGGCCTCAAGCGATCTTCCCATCTCAGTCTCCCAAAGTGCTGGGATTACAGGTATGAGCCGCCACACCCAGCCACAATCTTTAATAAACCCCCCTTTGCCTTAAATTAGCCAAAGGTGATTTCTGTTGCTTGCAAACAGGAACCCTGATGGATAAAGGATTCTGTACAAAAACCCTGGCACTGGTGCTTAGAAGTTATACAATACTATGTCTGTTAAGTTGGGTTTCTGTGTTGTTTTGCTTTTATTAATTTTAACTTTTTATTGTATATGTAATAACATATATAATAGAAAAATGCACATTTCATGAGAGTATACATCACTGAATTTTCATGAAATAGACACAACCATGTAACAGGTACTCACATCAAGAAACATATCATTACCAATCCACTCAGAAGCCCAACTCCTGATCACTCTGTCTTTGTCACCATACAAGGACACTCTCCCGACTTCTAATGCCACATATTACCTTTACCTATTTTTTGAACTTTATGTAAATATAGTAATGCAAGTTCATAGTCTTTACGTGGTCTAGCTGTGATCTTTGTTATCTATTTATCTGTCACTCAACATTATACTTGAGAGATTCCTCTATACTGTTATGTGTAGCTGTAGTTCATTCATTTTCACTGCTGTGTAATATTCTGTTAAAGGAATATACCACAGTTCATTTATCCATTCTACTGTTGGTGTCATTTGGGTACTCTCTAGTTTGGAGTTACTATTAAAAAGTACTGCTATAAACATTCTAGCACATATCTTTTGGTGAAATGTGAACATATTTTTGTTGGGTATACATCAATGCTCATAAAGTATGCATATGTTCAACTTTGGCAGAGACTGCCGTATATATTAGTATGATTTTTTTTCTTTGTTTGAGACAGGGTCTCTGCCACCCAGGCTGGAATGCAGTGGCACCATTATGACTCACTGTAGCCTTGACCTCCCAAGCTCAGGCGATCATCCCACCTCAGCCTGCCGAGTTGCTGGGACTCCAGGTGCACATCACCACACCTGGCTTTTTTTTTTTTTTTTTGGCAGAGAAAGGGTCTCACTATGTTATCCTGGCTGGTCTCTAACTCCTGCACTCAAGTGATCCTCCCACCTTGGCCTCCCAAAGTGCTGGGACTATACGCATGAATCACTGCACTCAACAACAATTTTTAATTGCACTCTCAAAATATTCTTACCCCAAAGGTATGACACTGGAAAAGAATGAGAAGTGCAGGGAGACGGACGTAGGTAAAACTTCATATAGAGGCATTTCCCCTTCACTGCAGATGTATTACCATGTATAAAGACCCCAGTGTTTGGTATTTTGCCACTTGGCTTGACCTGGGTTAAATAATTGCTGACAGGTCATTGTAAAAGTCAAGGGCACAGCTGGGACAAGGCATTTGAACTCCTGGCCTTCTGACCCAACAGCAGAGAATCATACATTTTTGCCGGCACCACTGGCCCCAGGGAACCAGCAGCCAACACTAGCACCTCACCCAGTATCACCACTTTCCCCAGCATCTGAGAGGGGATGGCTTACATTTGGAGCCCAATCATGGGCCTGAATTCCTCCAGAATCGGCAGTCACTTAAATCAGGCCAAGAGGGCCAGGTGTGGAGGGGATGATGTGGGGAGTGGTGGAGATTTGAATAAATTGAGAGCGAATGTCCAGTCTTAAGGAGACATTTATTACTCAGGTTGTTGATTTTTGCCATATGGGAGAAAAGAGACCATTATTGCCAGATTTTCTGGCTTTTCAAAGGAAGCTAGAAAAACTGCTTTAAAAAAAAAAAAGATATTGCAATTTGTGTTATTGGCAACAAAGTTTAAGAAGTTAAACATGGACTACCATTAGCCAAGTGAAACACATCTATAGATCAGATCTTGCCCAGGAATCAGTCACTGGTTGACCATCTCCAATCTAGAAGGACTCAGCATTTTCAGCTCAAAGGAGAGGTCTTCTATGACGGCACAGAGCACATATGAAAGAAATCAACTGAACACCAACTCTGGAGAGCACAGATGCTTGGAGTCTATTCCAAAGCCCCTCTCTCTTACATGGAGAAACTCCCTCCATAACTATGACCCGTTTTGTTACCTCAGTGATGCCATCATTAAGTAAAAAGCCCTTCAGATCATGAACACCTCACACTTGAAGGAAACTGAGCCTTTTGTTTTATTTTGTTTTGTTTTTCCTTTGCATCTGGCCATTATGTGTCCTATAACGATTGCAGGTCACCGGCTCTGCCCCCAGCCTTCATTTCACATGGGAGAATCCATTTGAGTTGATGACACCTGGAGCTGTTAAGCAAAACTTGAAAAATGATTTACCTACCAAGAAGTCATCAGTGAGAAGACACCCTCTTCAGCAAATCAGAGCTTGTTTCCAATCAGCCCAGTCTCCATGCTTGAGTTTTCAACATTTGGCTCAGCTGAGCTGGCTGCAATCACATGAACGTCAATGGGCTACTTAGTCCTTCCTTTCTACTTCCTTCCCTAACCAGTAATCACGAATACCATTCCTCTGCCTCTGCCCTCCTTCCCTCTCCCTGACTGCCCTCAGAATATCACACACGCATACACACTACACTACACTCACACATCACATACACATATCCATTCATCAATTCCAAGATCGAATTGGTGGGAACAAACATATATGGAAATATTTGCATTTACTCTCACTTGCCCTTACCACCCACTTTCTAGTTCCTAGTTAAGCATCAGGCATGTAGTGGGTGTTTGATAAATACCTCTCCAATGTCCTACAGTTCCTCGGACACATTTGCAAGACCTCATGCATGCTCCCAGAATCAAGCAGCTGTTCTGGAGTGACATGACTGCTTACCAAGGAGGTAGAGTCTCACCACGCCCTGCAGAGAGGTTGAGACAGGTATACACCAGACAAGGAAACAGAGGCCCAAAAAGATGCTGAAGCCATCTGAGCAAAGGGCAGTTTGGAGAGGCAAGAGGAAGATCCTGTTGCAGATCCCAAGCCTCTGAAACCCTGGTGTGCCTACCTTCACCGTGGCTACATCTCATCCAGTGATCACGGCAATTATTCAAAAAATTACTAGCCTCAGTGTTCAATAACCATTAGCTACATACCAGACACTTTACATCATGAACAAATTAATTCTTGCAGCAATTCTATAAGGTTCACTGAGGAATCTGAGGATAAAAGCTTGCCCAAGGAACTTATCAAGTTAATCTCAGAGGTTCTTAAGGGGGGGTTTGGAGAAATAAGGTGAGGGGACATTTTGGGTTGTCATAACACACAGGTGGCTGCTGAAATTTAGTACGCAGAGGGTGGGGAAGCCGGGGAGCTGCATCATGCAGGTCTTTTCCCACCCAAATGCCATCAGCAGCCCAGTTAAGAAACACTGTTGTTTAAACAAGGGCAGAGCTGGGATCTACACCTGCCTACAAGCAAGTTTGCCTCAACAGCCCCTGTCCTTCCTTACCATTCCATTCTGAGGCTTCAAAGCCATTGATGTCACAGGCTACTTCCTGTTAGAACGACTAACTGCCCTTGCAGTAAAACCTTATGGAAACTTCGGAATGTAGACAACAGATCCAGATCTAGAACGAAAATCTGTTCTCTCCCCAACAGAGCAAAATATACTTGAGATTTATCTTCCATATGTAAAGCAAAGCACTGAACTTGGTGTTGTGAGAAAGAGCATGTTTCTTTTTTAAGACAGAGGCATTGCTTCAAAGCCTGCAATTTCATGGAAGAAAGAGGAAAGGAAAAGAATAATGCAGACTGTGAGTAGCACCAAATGCCTAGTAAAGATCATACACGTGGCCAGGCACAGTGGCTCACACCTGTAATCCCAACACTTTGGGAGGCAGAGGCGGGAGGATCACCTGAGGTCAGAAGTTCAAGACTATCCTGGCCAACATGGTGAAACTGCGTCTCTACTAAAAATACAAAAATTAGCTGGGCATGGTGGAGTGTCCCTGTAGGCCCAGGTACTACGGAGGCTGAGGCAGGAGAATCACTTGAACCCAGGAGGCGGAAGTTGCAGTGAGCTGAGATAGCACCAGCCTGGGCAACAGAGTGAGATTCTGTCTCAAAAAAAAAAAAAAAAAAAAAAAAAAGATCATACATGTTCAAAGATTTCAGCACCATGATGCAAGCGTTCAGAGCAGGCTTCATGCAGAAGGGAGGACTTCAACTGGTTGTCAGAAGATGGAACTGATTCTCATCAGCAGGAAAAGAGAAAAAGAGAGACAATAAAATCAGGTGTGCAGAGGTAAGAAATCAGCTTGCCAAGCTTGAGGGGCACTGAGGGGACCACCCTGGATAAAACACAGAGTCTGTTTCAGAGCAGATGGGAGTAAACCTAAAAAGGCATTTGCATGGGATTGAGGAAGGATTTCATCTCTATCCAAGAAATTCCGATCTACCCTGTAGGAAGCAGGAATCCCTCACGGGTCGAGCGCAGGAGAAATGAAAGCGGTGTTTATAGGAGTGAACACACTGCACAAGGGTGGGTGGGGGTGCGTGGTCAGTTAGAAGTTCTCTCAATAAATCCAGCATGAGTAAGAGCCTCCATGAGGTAGGAGCGACGGAAACAGCCGCTGAACCCTGCCAATTCCTTCTCAATACCCTTTTTTGTGTTCGATTGGATAGGAACCATTTTGGGGGCCCAAGAAAAGCGGAAGGGTTGAATGTTACTTCATAATGTAGAGGCTGATAACCAGAAGAATGACAGCCCAACTGCCGATTACATATTGAGGACAGGGAGTTTAACCACAAAACCTTCAGGAAGAAATGCCCAGGAAATAGTAACTGCTCATGGGAAATCGGTGCTGTCGTCTGCAGACAACCTGGACATTCTCAGACACAAAATGAGACCTCTCCCATCAGCCAGGTTTCCGGAGATGCAACCGCAGCAACTTCATATGGTGATCTGCTATGTTGGTGGTTCCCAATGAAACTCACCTCCCGAGATCCGTGCCTTCATTTAATCCCCTACCCTTGAATTTAGGCGGGCCCTTCAACGTGCTTCCATCAACAGAATGTGGCAGAAAGCGAGGCTGCACCAGCTCTAGGCCTGAGCCTTCAGTTGTGTGTTGGTCTGTTCTCACACTGCTAATAAAGACATACCTAAGACTGGGCAATTTGTAAAGGAAATGTTTAATGGACTCACAGTTCCACATCGCTGGAGAGGCCTCACAACGACGGCAGAAGACGAACGAAGCGCAAAGGGGCGTCCTATATGGCGGCAGGCAAGAGAGAGAATGAAAACCAAGTGAAAGGGGTAAAGGGGTTTTCCCTTATAAAACCGTCAGATCTTGTGAGACTTATTCATTACCATGAGAACGGTATGGACGAAGCCGCTCCCATGATTCAGTTATTTCCCACTGGGTCCCTCCCAAAACATGCAGGAGTTATGGGAGCCACCATTCACGATGAGATTTGGGTGGGGACACAGCCAAACCATATCAAGTCTGTCTAGCAGCTATCTAAGAAGTCAAGCTATCCTCTGGGATAACTTGAAAGACCACGTGGAGAAAGAGAAGCCCAAATGATATGAAAAAAGAGAGAAAGGCTTAGTGTCCTAGCGGCTCAGCAGAGTCCACTGCCCAACCAATTCTCCAGCAGAATGAAGCCTCCTGAGTAGCCACTGACCAGACTAGCAGAATAACCACCCAGCCAGGCCTGGCCCAAATCCCAGAATCATGGACAAATACAACAGTTTCTGTTTTAAGCCACCATGTTTTGGGATGGTTTGTTACTCAGTAACAGATAACTGATATACTTCCAGGAGGCCATGGGTTATGCTGGAGGTTCATACCAACAATCAGATCATGCAAAGCTCTTTGGTGACGGGAAGTGTAAACATAAAGAGAAGCCATACAGAGCCACCGCCATCTGCAAGTGCTCCCTCAAGCTACTGGTGCCCAAGCTTGGCACACAGTTGGCACCAAAATAAACATTTGTAAAAAGGATGCAATCAATCTGATTTTAATGGACTCTAGAGAACCATGTCCAAAACTTACTTATTCCTGCAAACCTTCCCAGAAACTTATAACCTTCAATGTCAGGAAATGTTCTCATAAATCTGACCATAATCCCTAAGGCTCCTGAAGCTCATTTCCTCTTGTCCAGTATGAATGGATAACAGCTGGTCACTATTCCAGTATTCACCAACACTGCACCTTCCTCAGCCTAGTTGAGTTCTCCCCTCAACAAGAAAGACTACTGCATTTGCCTTCTCACAAACTTGATTCTTTTCAACCTTTTCTAGAGAGGCACTATTTCTGTTTAACAAAAACCTCCTGGGGATCGTGTTTAAATGCAGATTCTGACTCAGCAGATCTGGCATGGAGCCAGAGATTGTGCCTTCTAACAAGTTCCCAAATGATACTGGGAAGGACTACACTTTGCACGGCTACCTCGTTTTACAGATGAGACTGAAGTGCAGAGCAAGGAAGGCTCTACCCCCAATGTCAGAGCCTTAGGCCTGATTGCACAGACCCCTCTGAGTTACCTGACTGAAAGCAGCGTGGGAAATCATGGCAGGTCTTTCTCAGCTATAGTAGCTATAGAGCTGCTGCTCCCTTGCCATCTAAAGTCAGGCTGGCTGCCTTGGAACCACCCAAGAAGCTTCTCAAAATGCAGATTCACAGGCTTTCCTGCTGGAGACCGACTCCATAGATCCGGCTTAGGGTCTTGGGAAATTGTGTTTTCAAAAGAGTGCCACAGTGATTCTGATGCACAGTGGGTTTGAGATGATTCATCCAGAATACAAGGGAGGCAGTGATCCCATGAGGGGAAGACATAAAAATATTAGCTCATCAGTATTTTTTAAGGGGGTTCTATGCTCCAGGCACTATTCTGATTTAAATCCATATCATATGATTTAGACTTCACTACCACTCTATCTACTAAGTGCTATCGTAAGTCCAAATTTATAGAGGAGAGACTGAGGCACAAAGCAGCTAAATAACTTGGCAAAAGTCACATCTCTACTAAGGGGCTGAGAAAGGGTCAGAAGCCAGTTCATTTAGCTCCAGAATCCACCTGTTAACCACTATGTTCTCAACCGCTTATCAAAAGTGAAGATAAGCTCCCTGGAAAATCCCAAGGGTAAACTGATTGACAGGAGCAATGTTTTTCAAAGCAGAAGCCACACACCAGTCCTGAAGAACACAAATGCATGCTGCTCAGTGCGGGGAAAGGGTAGGAGATGATCTCAGCCAAATTTGAGAACAGAGAGCTAAAAACGTCATGTTCTCACTCAGGTGGAAGCTAAAAAAGTGGATCTCATAGGAAGTAAAGAGTAGAGGCTAGTGGTGGTGGCTCACGCCTGTAATCCCAGCACTTTGGGAGGCTGAGGTGGGTGGATCACAAGGTCAGGAGTTCAAGACCATCCTAGCCAACATGGTAAAACCCCGTCTCTACTAAATATACAAAAAAAGTAACTGGACATGGTGGCGTGTGCCTGTAGTCAAAGTTACTTGGGAGGATAAGGCAGGAGAATAGCTTGAACCCGGGAGGCGGAGGTTGCAGTGAGCCTAGATCGCGCCATTGCACTCCAGGCTGGGTGACAATGTGAGACTCTGTCTCAAAAAAAAAAAAAAAAAGAGTAGAATTATTCAAGGCTGGGAAGGGTAGGGGGAAGAGAAGGATAGGGAAAGATTTGTTAAAGGCTACAAAATTACAGACCCATAGGAGAAATATGTTCCAATGTTCTATAGTACTGCAGGATGACTATAGTTAACAATGATATATATTTCCAAATAGCTACAAGAGAGGATATTAAATGTTCCCAACACAGAGAAAGGATAAACATTTGAGATGATGGATATGCTAATTACCCTGATCTGATCAATATATATTGTATATATCAGAACATCACTAGGTACTCCATACATTTATGTACAATTAAGGGCCAGGTGCAGTGGCTCACGTCTGCAATCCTAGCACTTTGGGAAGCTGAAGTGGGTGGATCACCTGAGGTCAAGAGCTCGAGACCAGCCTGGCCAACATGGCAAAACCCCATCTGTAATAAAAATACAAGAAAAAAAAAATTAGCTGGGTTTGGTGGTGCATACCTGTAATCCCAGCTACTAGGGAGGCTGAGGCAGGAGAATCACTTGAACCCAGGAGGTGGAGGTTGCAGTGAGCCGAGATCGTGCCACTGCACACTCCAGCCTGGGTGACAGTGTGAGACTCTGTCTCAAAAAAAAAAGACAGAAAAGAAAAGAAAAGAAAAGAAAAGAAATAAATAATGTTAAAAGTGGGAAACACTGAGTTAAACCAGTCTAGATGGATTTCTTCCTGTGGAGCTTCTCGCAGACTTCACCAGCAAGCATAAGCAAATCAATTTCCAAAGCCAGTGTTGGGGGGTGGATACATTTTCTAACATTCTCCAAACTTACTGGCCTGCAGAATCCCTTTGTCCAAAAGCATCTCAAGGCATGATGAGGATGCCAGGAAACTAACTGCCTGTAACGCGGGCCCAACACAGTGCTTCTCAAACTTTAATGTACACATACAATACCTGGGCCCCTTGTGAAAATGCAGATTCTGATGCCATAGGTCTGGCTGGGGCCAGAGAGCATGCGTTTCTAGCATCAAGAGATGCTGGTGTTGCCTCATCCTCTGAATGGCGGGGCCCGGCAGCACAGCTCTGGCCAGCTCTGGCCTCACCACCTCCCCAGCCAAGCCTTCTCCCAGCTCAGCACCCCCAGGAGAACCGCCCTTATGCAAACTTCCAGGGGGGTCTGGCCTCTGCTTACCTCCTCAACCCTGGAACTACTCCACAGAGTGCAAGTTTCATCGCAGGCCCCCAGGGAGTCCAGATTCTTCTAGAGATCTCTCCCTGGGCCTCTACCCCAACCCTTCCCTCTCTGTCTTTCGCGCACCACACCCCTCCCTGCCCTTGCCTCGGAAAGCCCTCATTCTGAAGGTCAGGTCCACTTAGCGGTCAGCCTTGCTCCCCAGCTGCCCAAGGTGGCCGGGATCAGCGGCGAGGAAGGGAGAGGAGGTGAAAGGAGGATAAGCAGAGAGCAAGGAGGCCCCGTGAGGTCTTGTGACCGACTGGGCCTCCTGGTGCCACCGAGGTGGCAGTGCCAATGCGCAGTGCTGAAATACTTGGCCTGTCTCCGGAGCAAACACCCAATCCAAACAGGCCCTAGTGTGTCTCCGAACAGACTGTGTAAATAAGGGGGAGAGGAAAAAAAAAATCCAACTGGCCACAGATCCCGCTTTCAAACACGTTGAAACAAAATAATCCCTCTCTCGCTCACTCGCTCACTCCCCACCGCTTGCTTTTTTTTTTTTTTTTTTTTAATTTCCACTGGTGCCGAGGCCTCAGTGGAGCCTGGCTGGCGGCTTGTTAGAGCCTGCAGCCTACCTGTCCTGCATAGGAATGAAGCCGGGAGGAGTTACATGATATGCCCTCATTGCAGGCCCGGGGACACAGCTACCGCATTCAGAGTCCAGGAAACAGAGCGAAAGCTGTTCTCCAAGGGCGGCTGAGAAAGGAGCTACAGAGGGGAATGGATGGAGGGGACCAAGCTGCATGGAAGATGGTCCAATTAACCTGGTTTTGATCAGGGGGGCCCTGTCCCTAACCCCTAAGAATCACACCCTGCACTCAAACAGCAGCAACCCCAGAAAACAGGATAAGAACCCCCCACACACACACACACACAAAACAGAGCTAGATCTAGAAAGCCCAGCATTAAGGAACCAAGCCTGAATGGCCTCTCTCCAAAGGTGGCTCTGAACACCACATGTGTGTACAGACAAGGGGGTGACTTGCATGTGGTTTGTTTCTGGTTTTGTACTAGGTTCGGAATTTTCTAAGTCAGGGCAAGGCAGGGGGAATTGTGCGCATGAGTCATGTGCAGATTAGAACCCATCTCCCCCTCGGTCTGCAAGTTAAAACAATTGAGTTGTCCTTCTCAGCGTTTGCCAGTGTCTCTTACTCAATCTTGGATCAAAAGGGCGTTGGGGGAGGAGGCTGGGAGGGAAATCCAGACAGTTCTCTGCCTCTGACATCAGGTCCAGCTGTTAGCATTGTGCTGTGGGTCCCTGACAGTTGGGACTGGTTTGGCCAGGTGGGTAAAGATCCAGTGTTGGGTGATTCTGATCTGAGGAGCCCTCAGAGGTGACACAAACGTGAACTGGACATTCTAGGAAGAAAGAGCCGACTGCAGGGTGACCTTTCTGGTTCACGTCCTCTCACCATTTCCCTCTTCGTTTCTATTCTTAGAAATAAGACTCTGATGCTCTTCTTTATACAGGCTAGTTCCCTGTAGGCATTTCATAATGATTATTTACAATCCTCCTGACTTTCCTAAGAAGAGATCAAACTTAGTGGGGTTAGTCCTCATAGCCCAAGGCTGGACAGGAAGAGAACTCCACATCCTACATCCAAGAATATCATCAAATCCTCATGAAGCACCAGTTGTTGTAACACAATTTTAAAAGACTGGTTAAAGCGCCCGTCTGAGACTAACCAGATCCATGGGTCGAGCCAATGCCACACCCATTGTGGTCTTTATGCTCGCTTTCCAAATTAAAAAAAAAAAAACCTCTTACACATTAATCTCCATTTAACATGGAGTGTCCATGGAGTATACAGTGATGGACTTGGCACTGTATTCAGAGGAGAACCTAGAAAAATCAGACAATATGATCTTAGCTGTTAAGGATTTATACCTTTGCTGGAAAAAAAAACCCAATTTACTCACCAAAGTTCAATGGCTTTTGTTTCTTCAGATTGTACAAGCCTGTAACCAAAAGTTCCCCCTCCTTGAGTGGTCATTACATACCAGGCACCATGCTATAGGGTTTCTAGGCAGGGGCTCTCACTTCCACAACCACCTTGTATAGTGCAAACTACTACTAACCCATTGCACAGATGGGCACATGGAGGCCTAGGGCACAAGCAACATGACCAGATCCTACAGCTGCAGGCGTGCAGACTTTGATTCAGGGTGCGTGTCATTCCCTCATGTCTCTTACAGCACTTACCACCTTCTTCCTACCCAGCAGTCAAGCTTATATTCACCTTCTGTCTCTGTCAGAGCTTCCAAAGTGCTCTGAGCCCCTTCCTTAGCACCATATGGCCTTGAGACAACATTGCTTGAATAAATGAATAAATGACTTATAAGAGAGAAAAAGGGCAACTCTACTTATCCCTTTGTTCAAGTATTTATTGAGTACCTACTGTATATCTCTCACTCTGGTGGACATGGGACCCAGGTGATCAATCAGAGGTCATGGCCTCGTGGACGAAGTCTGGTGAGGCTGATCCCAGAGCCACAAAAACAAGCTGTGCCCATACAAATCCCTGCAGAGCACTCATGTGCTCCCTTCGGAACCCAGGGACTGGGGACATGACTGCAGAGTAGGCTCTGCCGGGGAGGTGTTTATCCTCTGAGGGGAGAACAGATCCACGGGAGAGAGAAAAACATGGAATTAAAAATCTCCAATAGTCTAAGGGAAAGGGAGATTTCTAAAGTCCTCAAGAGGTCAAACTAGCTGGGTGCGGTGAATCCCAGCACTTGGGGAGGCCAAACCTGGACAACATAGGGAAACTCCATCTCTAAAGAAAAAATAAAATAGTTAGCCAGGCATGGTGGTGTACATCTGTGGTCCCAGCTACTCATGAGGATGAGGCAGGAGGATCCTTTGAGCCTGGGAAGTCAGGGTTGCAGTGAGCTATGATCATACCACTGCACTCCAGCCTGGGTGACACAGCAAGACCCTGTCTCAAAAAAAAAAAAAAAAAAAAATGTCAAACTGAGCTAACTTGGCACAGTACATCCTACTTCACATGAGAACTCCTCTGCTGCCATTTTATGTGACTCTGGGTCTCAGCAGTGACAGAAGTAACACACATAAAATAAGGTAAGGACACAATGAGATACCACTACATATCCACCAGAATGACTGCAATTTTACAAAGTGGCAGCACCTCCTCCATGAGGACTGCAGCAACTGGAACTCTCAGACATTGCTGGTGGGAGTTCAAACAGGTACAGCCACTTTGGAAAAGGTCTGAGTTTCTTATAAAATCAAACATACACCTACTCTATGACCCAGCAATTCTGCTCCAAGTTATTTACCCGAGAGACAATAAAATGTGCATTCACCAGAAGTTTTGTTCAAGAATGCTCATAGCAACTGTATTCAAAGCAGCCAGAACCTGGAAACAGGGCAGGCACCCAGCGAGAGGAGAAATGGACACACAGCTGTGGGAGAGTCACACAATGGGACACTGCTGTGCAGCCAGGAGCAGCAAATCTGATACAGGCAATAACACCGAGGAATCTCAAAAACAGTATGCTGAGTGAAAGAGGAGTTACGCAGAAGAGCACATTAGGTGCGACTCCATTTATATGAAGTTTTCCTAGAACAGCAAAATTAGACGAAGCAGAGAAACATCAGAAGAAAAGTTGCTATGGAGATGTATTAGTTCATTCTCACATGGCTAATAAACACATACCTTAGACTGGGTATTTATAAAGAAAAAGAGGTTTAATGGATTCATAGTTCCACGCAGCTGGGGAGGCCTCCCAGTCACGGCAGAAGGCAAAGGAGAGAAAGGCACATCTTACATGGCAGCAGGCAAGAAAAGAACTTGTGCAGGGCAACTCCTATTTATAAAACCATCAGATCTCGTGCGGCTTATTCACTACCGTGAGAACAGTATGGGGGAAACTGTCTCCATCATTCAATTACCTCCCACAGGGTTCCTCCCACGACACATGGGAATTATGGGAGCTACATTTCAAGATGAGACTTGGGTGGGGACACAGCCAAGTCATATCATTCTACCATCACAGGAGGGTCTAAGGGTGAGGGAGGACTGGCAAAGACCACATAGGTACTTTGTGGGGCGCTGGTATTATCCTGTACCTATGGTACACTTCAGATTTGTTGCAGGACAGTACATGCAAATTTTACTTTAAAAGAAAAAATGTCTGCAACCAAATATTAAACTCTAGTGAATGATCTGAACACCACAGTATTTGTAGAGAAGAATACTAATGCCTGCCACTTACTTGGAATGGATCAAAGAACATGGGACAGAAAGAGGCCTGAAGAACAGGTAAGTGATAAAGCAGGTCAACCGTGGAATACAAAAGTCAACTGTGGGCAGGGCGCAGTGACTCACGTCTATAATCCCAGCAATTTGGGAGGCCGAGGCAGGTGGATCACCTGAGGTCAGGAGTTCGAGACCAACCTGACCTACATGGTGAAACCCCGGCTCTAGTAAAAATACAAAAATTAGCCGGGCATGGTGGCACATGCCTACAATCCCAGCTACTCAGGAGGCTGAGGCAGGAGAATGGCTTGAACCTGGGAGGCGGAGATTACAGTGAGCCAAGATCAAACCATTGCACTCCAGCCTGTGGGATAAGAGCAAGACTCTGTCTCAAAAAAAAAAAAGTCCACTGTAGAATCTACATGATGGGTATATGGGTGATGGTGTCAAATTCTTTCCATTTTTCTGTGTATTTGTAAATTTCCATAATGAAATATTGGGGGCGGAAGGAGGAAAGAACAACCCAAACAGCTTTGTGTGAAAAGGACACACATGTGCTGAGTTTTCAGAGGGGTTTACACAAATTCTGTTGTTACAAATCAAGGAGAGTCGGGAGAGAGGAAGGGAAGAGAAGGGCTTCGGGGTACTCAGGGCTGGATTTAGAGTCACCTGATGTAGAGATGTGCTTGGGGTCTGGGCTAAGACCAAAGTCGGAACAGCCTGGGTCTGCATTCAGTTACCTAGAGCAAGATGCAATTTCCTGTTCCACGCGATTAAGCGCCTCTCGGACTTGAAATACCTCTCACTAAATAGCATTTTGATGAGTTAAGTGTAAATGAATCAGAAACCAATGGATTAAGTTTCTCGGCATACACATGGAATTGACACACACACAAGAATAAAAGAAACAGGGAAGGAGACACCATGGGGCGGGAGGGAAAGGGTCTCTGCTTCAAACTGTGCATAAAACCAAGGTTTTAAAAAATACTTGATTGATTGACTTGCGGATCTCCATCCCAGACACCGAGGGCTTCTGGGCCCAGCTCTTTAATATTCAAATGACTTTGAAAAATATTTCTCCTCCTGGAAAGTAGAGGGGAGAGGAAATGCTTTGAAGCCTTGCTAGTTATTTCATTATTTTTTTCAAAGGTAAGGCAGTATATTTTTATTCAATATTAAATAAACATTTTTTTAATGGTATGTTCAAAGCCTTTAGGCCTCTGATGTTGGTTTGGGATTTTTCTGTTTTGTCTTATTTTGTGTTCGAAAGGGTGAATGAGGTTGACGATTTTTCTTGCCAAATGTTCTGAAATTGCAGCACATTAGACCCGGAAAGCCTAAGCAGCCACTCTGCTATCATGGAGGAGGGAGGCTGAGACAGGCTCTAGTGATCTCTCTTAAGAGCTAAGCAGTGACCCAGCTGGGATCAGAATGCAGGTGGCCTGGATTCTAAGTCCACGTGCAGAATGTTCTACTCTGTGCAGGAAAGCAACGGACATTAGCTCTGAGTTAATGATTCCAGGGCTACCCTACCTACACAAGAGAGCTTACAGAAACGTATTTTATCTGTTGCCATCAGGGATGATGATGGTGGCCAACTCCCCAGGGACACTCACGAGACTTCTCAAGTACTCAGTGATCCAGGAGAGAAAGGACATGTGAGGTCAAAGCACCTCTATGTGAGGATGTGAGGTGAGAAAACAACAACAACAACAACAGGAAAACAAACAAACAAAAACCTACGAAGGATTTTCTTTAACTGGCCTAATTTAGACACAACCTACACAAACACAACGCACAAAGATTATTTGGGCACAAGGCGTGGAATAGTGAGGTGGGAACAGGAAGGGCATAACAATGATTCTCAAATACGCCATGTTTCAGTAACAGCCCATAACAACCCATAATTCAGTGCGTTAACAAACACATAGAATTCACATTCTCCTCTATCACAAAAGTGGTAACCACTAGCATAAAAGTTGTCAGAAAAGATGTGTTCAGGGTGAGATACATTCTACACCAGAATCTGCTGGGGACAAGGTTCTCCAGGCTCTTCCCCTAAGTGACTGAAGCATTCATTGTTAGTAACACTGAATTGCTTCATTTAATTCTTGCAATGGCCTTATGAGATCAGGGTCATTAAACACATTTTACAGACTTTTTTTTTTTTTTAAATGGGCCACAGACAAAGTAACTACCCAAAATCACAGCTGGCAAGTGACGGATTCAAACCCAGGTCTCTCCAATTCCAAAGTTCCTGCTCTAATCATAACCTCTCTTCCATTCCTGACTGCACCCGGAAGGGAAGACTTCAACCCAGAGGCACCCGTGAAGTGTGATGGAGAGATGGGCTCTAGTATCTGAACAACAAAATTAAACTTATATGCTACTTTCTTTTCCCAGAACAAATGAGCTTTATTGGCTTTTGTTAACAAAATTCCCATTGAAAACTACAAAATTAAGATTACCCATAATCCCAGCATTCAGAAGTAACCTGTTAATCTTTTGTTTAAAATCCTTCCAATGCCTTTCTGAAAAATGTTTATTTTATAATCATTTTGGATTTACAGAAAATTGACAAAGATAGTACAAAGAGTTCCGTCACCCAGCTTCGCCTAATGTGAACATTTTACATAACCACAGCATATCTGTCAAAAGTAAGCAATTAACATTGGTACATTACTTTTAACTAAACTACAGATTTTATTCAGAGTACCCCTGTTTTTCCACCAATGTCTTCTTCCTGTTCTAGGATACCACATTGTAAGGCACTCATATGGTTTTAAAATTTATTGATTATACTCAACAATACATCATGGACAGATTTCTTTATCCACAAATATAAGACTATAGCACCAGTTTCAATAGCTCTCTAATATTTCACACTATGGATGCAGATCCCCTGCTCTTGAAGGGCATTTCCATGGCTTGCATTTTGTGCTATCTCATAAACACAGGATGGTCAAACTTATCAACAGCGTCCTCAGAATATATTTCTAGAAATTTCTAGAAATAAGTTTCTTTTCATTCATTTGGCTATTCTCCTCCAGAAAACCTGAACCCATTTGCCTTACCATCAATAAATTAGTAGCTCTAACTTAAATTCATTTTGGACAAGAAATTACTTCCCTGGTAAACTGACTTGTCCACTACCCTAGAAAGAAAAAACCATGGGACCAGAAAGAGTTAAAGGACTTTTGAGAAAGTCGTTTTCCCCAAAACCAGGCTGATCATTTGGAAGAATCGCCCAGAAGTTAAACTTCTATTCTCCTCAATTCAAGTTTGTCCCACTCTCCTCTCTGGGTCTGACAGTGAAGGAGGTCTTCGGGTTTTTGGCATTTCAATCCTGGAATGACTTTCGGGGTACAGGGGAAACCCCCACCGAGTTTAATTTCCTTCTCATCTCTCTGTAGTGTCTATTGAAACTCCCTAAAGGAAAAGCTTTGAGCAGCCTCCTGTAGTAATGCATGCAACAGGAAGGACAAAGGATTTGATAGTCAGCAAAGTTATATGCCTTTTTTTTTAAATGGTAAAAGGAATAGGGGGAAGGAGAGAGATTATAAAACTGCTTGCATATCTAGAAATAGTTCAAATTGAGCTTGAACCAGGAACCTGCCTAGCATGCTAACTGTGGCCATGGTGCCTCATCCAAAGGAAGCCCATATTTTATTTTGAGACTCCTGTTCTTTGGGGCAAAACACTTTGTCCCCATGCTTAGAAACACTATAAAACTCTATATATTTAGGATAACTGGGGAAAAAAAGGCGGCTTGGAAGTTTTCGAGAAATTGAGCCCTACCCCATGCTGGGGAATTCTTCAGCGCCATTCTAGCTTGCAAAAAGAAAAAAGAAAAAAAAGAAAGAAAGAAAAAAAAAAACAAGCTACTGGTCAGAGGGAATGCTCTTCCATGCCAAGCTCAGCTTGAATTAATACACAACACAACCTCTTAAAGAGGGGTACTGCTTTAAACTAAGAGTCTCTTCTGAAAATGTAACTGATTTTAAAAAGCAACAGGAAGTTGAGAATATTCTGGAAGGAAAAAGGCTGCAACCTGAGACATTTTTTTTACCCCAGTGTTTGCAATCTTGTTGCTCTGGTCAAGGCCACACCTTGAAGTCAGGAGGGACTAAGTCTTTGAAGCGAAAGATGCCAGTTTCACATCCCCAAGCAAAACAACACCCAGGATCCATCCCAAGCTTGCTGCCTCCCTGGGGCCTCTGTGGTCTAGCTGAGTAGCTGGTAGAACCCATTTCACTTTGAATTCTGCCCAGAAACCACAGGAGGATCAGTCCACAGAAGAGACAAATCTAATTGGTTACAGGGACTTAGCATCTGCCCAGAAGACATTCATGCCCTTTGTCCTACACGGTTTCCCAGCCACCAGGGAGGAGAGGACTTCAGTCCAGGGACCACATAGAGAACCTGATTACTTTCAGTTACAAGATGAATTTGTTCTGGGATCTAAAGCACAGCATGGTGACAATAGTTAATAATACGATATGGCCCACTTGAAATTTGCTGAGAGTAGATTTTAGGTGTCCTCACCCCCAACCCCACACACACGGTAATTATGTGAGGTGGTGAATGCACTAATTAATTTGATTGTAAAACCCATTTCACAATGTGTATCAAATCATCATGTTGCACACCATGAATATATAAACGCAATTTTTATTTGTCAGCTATACCTCAATAAAGCTGCAGAGACAAAAAATAAAAATAAAAGAGACACTTTCTCTTGTTAGCCAATGGAGTACTGCATTAAGTATGGGAGGAGCAAGTTACTGCAAAGAGAAACTCAAGCTTAGAAGCCAAAGCACTGTTATTTCCATGTGTACCTTCCAGGGTGAAGCAAGCACATTTCTGCGAACAGGAGACTTTTTAGGTCTATTTGGAGATCTCTGAAATTTAGGTGATTCAACCTACCAACCTTCAATTGAAACCCAAGCCATTTCAAGATCGGACCATAGGGTTCTGAGTGTGTAGGTGTACATAGGTGGGCTTTGTCATGAAGCAGAATTTGAGAAACGGGACCACACTGATGTAGGGCTTTATCGAAGCCCTACGCTGTAAGCAATATTCCAACTGCATTGTGTTCGTTTCTTTTTAATTGTGAAGAGTTATGCATACTCTGTAAGCACAAACTGTAAAAGAAAGAGGTTATACGGATAAACCTCCCTACTGTAAATAAAACGCACTGTTGAAATCAAGTAAAACTCACAACAAATTAAGCCTGACAGGAATAACCATAGTGTAATGGAGCTACATAGAACTCCAGCACAAAAGACAAACTTCTTAAGGAGGTGACTCAAGCTACACTTCTGGGGGCGGATAGTAAGAGGGGAGAGGGGAACCAGGGAAAGTAGAGAGTCCCTGGAAGTCCCTCTGGAGGCTGGATCACAGAGGCTTCAGCCAGGGCCCAAAGGCAGGCAGTGTGGATCCAGAATGCCACTCCGTGCAGTGTCAGAGAATTAAACAGAGTACATGATGCCTGTTCTCAGGCCCAGAGGTGGCTTGGGAGCACCTGCTGGAAGGACAGGCTGAGGTCTGCAAATGTCCCCTCCTCTTGGTCTCCAGGTCATTGATCTTACAGGAGTCACTGAGGGACAGCCACACTTTTCCTTCTTTAAAACCCACAAGCTGCCTTGCTGCCTTCACAACGCCTGTAACGCCCTCCAATTATATATTTATTTCATTTTAAAGAAAATATCAGCCAGGCACAGTGGCTCACACCTGTAATCCCAGCACTTTGGGAGGCCAAGGCAGGCAGATCACTTGAAGTCAGGAGTTCGAAACCAGCCTGACCAACATGGTGAAACCCTGTCTCTACTAAAAACAAAAATTAGCCGGGCATGGTGGCGGGAGCCTGTAATCCCAGCCACTTGGGAGGCTGAGGCAGGAGAATTGCTTGAATCTGGGAGGTAGAGGTTGCAGTGAACCCAGACTGAGCCACTGCGCTCCAGCCTGGGCGACAGAGCAAGACTCCATCTCAACAACAACAACAAAAATATCTGTAAGAAAGCTGGAGTGCTTTCCTCACAACTTGATTGGGTTGGTTCGTCTGGTTTACTTTCCTAGCTGAGACCAATCACAGAAGGCACACAGGGTTATTGACATGAATACTAGCTTCCAGAAAACTCTGCCCCTCCTCCCATAGGAGGCTCTCAGGTTCCCCCGCTGCACAGGCCTGGGGCAGCCACCACATTTCCCATTCCCTAGAGAAGAAAGAACAAAGGGCCATTTTGCAACACGGGACACTTCAGGAGGGAAATCCAGAGGCGGTCTCAACCCCGAAAGTAACACGAGAGCTCAATGCTCCCTAAAGAGCCCAGCAGAGAGAGGCAAGGAGAGCCACCGAAGTGGGTGGGCGCCCCACGCAAAGACTGGGACGGTTTGCCCTGGCCCCTCCATCCTCCCACCAGAAGACAGGAGGATTGATTTCACCCCTGGCTCATTCCTGCCAGACCTCCTTACTGTGCCTACCTAGAGGTAGGCAGTGAGAGGGACAGGATGGGAAAGCCTTGGCCCCAGGAGACTCTGGGCATCGCCCTGGATGGACCACGCAAGCCATCCCGCTGCAGCAAACAGATGGCGTGGGCCGCCTGGGAACCACAAAGTGCACTGTTTAGCTCTTGCGCTACATCTTAAGACGGATGCCTGTGTTTACAGAGACTTATTCTATACACACCCAGCCTAGCAGCAGCTGGAGTCTACTACATGGCAAAAAAGGTTAACCATAAGAGTTTAGGGTCATTCATTCATTCACACCTTCAACATTTTTTTTTTTGAGACAGGGTCTCATTCTGTGTCTAAGGCTGGAGTGCAATGGCACAATCTTGGTTCACTGCAGCTTTGACCTCCTGGGTTCAACAATCCTCCCCCCTCCGCCTCTTAAATAGCTGGGACTACCGGTGTGCGCCACCATGCTTGGCCAATTTTTTTTTTTTTTTTTTTTTTTGGTAGAAATGGAGTCTCCCTATATTTCCCAGGCTGGTCTCAAACTCCTGGGCTCAAGTGATCCTCCCACCTCAGGCTCCTAAAGTGTGGGGATTACAGGCATTAGCCACTACGCCTGGCCACATTCAACAATTAAAGAGCCTAATCTGCCAAGTATTGGAGATAAAATATGCAATAAAACCATCCAGCTCCCCAGTCCAGTAGAAGGGGACCTGATATGGTCTGGCTGTGTCCCCGCCCAAATCTCATCTTGAATTATAGCTCCCATAATCCCCACATGCCGTGGGAGGACCTGGTGGGAGGTAATTGAATCATGGGGACAGGTTTTTCCTGTGCTGTTCTCATGATAGTAAGTCTCATGAGATCTGACGGTTTTATAAAGCGCACTTCCCCTGCACACATTCTCTTGCCTGCCACCATGGAAGATGTGCCTTTGCTTCTCCTTCACCTTCTGCCACGATTGTGAGGCCTCCCCAGCCAGTGGAATTGTGAGTCTATTAAGCCTCTTTTTCTTTATAAATTACCCAGTCTTGGGTATTTCTTCACAGCAGTATGATAATGGACTAGCACAGGACCCACATGAATCAAGCACACACAGCAATGAGTCTATGATTTCAGACTGAGGTGGGCTCCTCCAGGCTTGGGAACCCCATTGTACGAGTGAGCTAACAAAGGATCTTGGCCTAGAATGGCAGACACTCCCTGAAGGAAAAAGATTCTCTGCTCTTGACTTTAGTTAGTTTCTTAATCCTTCTAAGCCTCTCTTTCTCATCTGTAAAATGGGTCAATATATATGTGACTGTGGGTAGGCTTAAACGTGGGAAGGTCTTTAAGGACTTTAGCAAAGTGAAAACTCTCAATACATGTTAACTTGTGTTAGTAGAAGGACCCCCTGGAACGAAGGCATCGTACTTAAGCCCACAGAGCCAGCCCCTAGGCTTCCCTTAGCCATGCTCCAACGCCCACACCCATCTCTTCCCCGGCAGACAGGCCCGGCCTATCCCTGAATCTCAGTAGGTTCTGATAGATTCCCTCATCTTTGCCATTCCCTCATTTAGCCTGATTCCAGCAAGAACCTCTAACCTCCCCTGTTATTTCAGTCCTGGGTCTCTTTAAGCAGCCACAGCCAAGCTGTGGGGGACTCATGGTGATTCAGCCCTGGCCAGAGCAAGCTGGATGTGCTATCACTCAGCCAGGATATGGCTGGGATCCCACAGGCTGCTGCAAAGAGACAAAGCTGTTGTCTCCAGCCTTCTAAATCTCCCTTCCTCCTACTGACAGGCACATTGCGGGTCCAGCCACCATCCCCAAGGCGGTCACTCAGAGGCTGGCTTCAGTCTCTTAAACAGTTTGAAGTCAAGGCAAGCGTCCACCTCGACCCCAGGAGGAAAATCAGGCAGCTGAGCAGTTTCTGCCTGCTCTTTTGCTCTCATTTACGGCAGCTAATCTGAGTATAGACAAAGTATTTGCTTGTTTTCTCTTTCTTAGGAGGCAGGACCAGGGAGAGACCCACCAAAGGGAAGGTCCCAAGCCTCGCTCAAATCTCCTGGTCCTGGAACGTTCAGGAGCCGCCCCACTTAGAAGGTAATTGGCCTATTTCCATTCGGTTTCCAAGCAACGTGACACAAAATCCCCAGGAACCTTATCACAGAGCCAGTGAACTGGAAGGGACTGGAGATCGCTCTCGCCCAAACTCCCTGCGCCAAAGCATGCAGGAGACGCAGACACAAAGGGGAGGAAGGCACAGTCCCTGCCCAGAGCCCACGGTGGCCCCAAGAAACTCCTTTTACCACTGAAGAAGAAAAGGAGGTCCTGTCTTTTGGACACAAGACAAGGTCACCTACAGAGGGCCTGAGGCCAAGAAACTCACTCAAGGTTGTTTTCTGCATGACCACCTTCCCTGTGGATCCCTGAGGTGGGTGGTTGGGGGGCTTTCCAGGTAAGAGCCAGGGTCAGCACCGGGAAATAATGACAAGTCTGTGTGAACCTTTTCCTCGGACATACAGGTGCCCTCCTCCAGCTAAGTGCTGCTCCAGTTAACATCTTCCTAAAACTACAGAGGCAAATATCTAGCAATTGTCATTCCACTCCCACAAAGGAGGAGTAAAAATGTTCGCTTCACTCCTTTGACTCTGCCTCCCTTGTACCACTTTCTTAGTATGCCTGAATCGGTTTCATTTCAAGGTCCATACATCAAGCATTGCCTTCTCAGGTACTCAATTCTGCATGTCTAGATGGAGTCACAACGCTCTAAATCTGATTATGAGGATATTTTAGGAAGAGAGCCTTGCATTAAAAATTGAAATCCCAGCCAGGCACAGTGACTCATGCCTGTAATCCCAGCACTTTGGGAGGCCAAGATGGGAGGATCACTTGAGGCCAGGAAGTCAAGACCACCATGGGCAACACAGTGAGACCTCTGTCTTTACAAAAAATGAAAAAATTAGCTGGGCATGGTAGTACACGCCTGTGGTCTCAGCTACTCGGAGGGTTGAGGCAGGAGGATGGCTTAAACCTGGGAGGGTAAGGCTGCAGTGAGCTATGATTGCACTAATGTACTCCAGTCTAAATGACAGAGCAAGACCCGGCCTCAAAAAAAAAAAAAAAAATGAAGCCCACTGAATACTAAAAAAGGGTGAATTTTACTGTATGTAAATTACTCCTCAATAAACCTGACTTTAGGAAGAAAATCCACAGGCTCACCCTTCCTAAAGAAAAAATACCCATACAATATCAGGGAGGAAAAAAAAAAAGAAGGAAATTGACATCCTTTTGCTTGACGGAAGTGTGGTGCTTGCTTTCTTAATTAAAAATAAAAGGCTACTCCTCTAGGGAACAAAAGTGGGTTCAGCTCCAACAGCCAAGCAAAGCAATGGACTCACCCCACTGAGGATCCCACAGCTGGAAGGTCCCTGACCTACTTCCGTCCAGCTCGCCTGAAAGGCCCACAGGGCGCCAGCCAAGAGTGAAAAGCACAGCCGGGCAGCAGGCGCAGGGCGGTGAGCAGCCCACTCCCTCTCTCGCCCCACAAGACACACACAGGCTGAGGGCAAATGATTCCCAGACAGGGACCTGATGAACAAAGAGGTTACGCAACTCACTAATCACTCAAGACAGCCAAAAACCGAACCTGACATCATGTGCCCATGACCATCCCCACGGCCTGCCTGTGAACTCTGGGAGAAGGTATTCAACAGTGTGTGGAATTACACTGAGCTTGAGTCGGGCCGCAAATAAAAATAAAGTCACTTTTTCCCTGACCCTGTAAGAAACTGGGCACTCAGGGACACATTAACTCTTTCATGCTCTCTAGAGTCCATCCGGGTCACACTGGATTCATGGGCTGCCCTGTCCCCAAGGCTTGGTGGGACAGAAACATGAGCATGGTAGGAATCATCTTAGACTATAAGAAATTCCATTTTTGGCCAGGCACGGTGGTTCACACCGGTAATCCCAGCCCTTTGGGAGGCTGAGGCGGGTGGATCACGAGGTTGACAGATTGAGACCATTCTGGCCAACATGGTCAAACCCCGTCTCTGCTAAAAATACAAAAATTAGCTGGGAGTGATGGCACATCCCTGTAGTCCCAGCTACTCAGGAAGCTGAGGCAGGAGAATCGCTTGAACCCAGGAGGCGGAGGTGGGGCAACAAAAAAGGAAAAAAAGAAAATAAATGGGGAAATTCTGTTACTGTCGTGCATATAAGCAAGGTTCTCTCCCTATCACAGACCAAACCATGATCTGCGTTTGGAGCCTTCCAGAATCCTGAAAACTAGCAGATGCATCTAATGACAAAATGCACTAAAGCCCTGTGCAGTTCCTAGAAGTTGCCAAAAACTCTAGAATGGCAAAGGTTGATAGGGTGGCAGAAGGATGGGGTACTGCACTGATTACTTTTTGAACCTAGATTTTATTAACCATCACCAGTTACCGTATACATCCTAAACACCAGGCACTACACAAAGTAACTTACAGTTATCAGCACATTCAATCATGATAGTCCTAAAAGCTGGGCACTGCCACTTCTATTTTACAGGTGGAAGCGCTGAGGACACACAGCTAGGTGATGGCAGAGCTGAGACTCAAACGCCTAACTTTGTCATCCCAACTCTCTGATTAAAAGTGAGCTTTTCTACCCAGTGTGCTGAGCCCAAGTGCTCAAAGACGAACTGTTTTCATGAGTTGTCAGATTTCTGACCCAGAGATGGCAGGACAAGAGGATCTGACTGCATAAGGGAGGTGGCACAGGCCCAGAGAAGAGGGAAGGCCTGGTGGTTTCAGTGAAAGTCAAAATGACCTCCCCAAGTATGCAGCAGAAATTCTCCAGGTACCAGGCCACTGCTGGAGCCATCAGGGGCTCAAGGCTGCCAAGAACAAGGAATTGCTGCCAGAAATAAATTAAGCCCACCCCACAGGTCTCCAGCAGTCGCCCATCGTTCCTCAGATCAGTCTCAAAAGCGAAGACAAAAGTGGATCTCCAAAACCTTGAAACTATTATGCTCTGTGAAAGAAGCCAGACACGAAAGGCCACGTATTGTGAGGTTTTGCTTACGTAGAATATTCAGAATAGGCAAATCCATAGAGCCAGAAAGTAGACTCGCGTTTGGCAGGGACTGGAGGGAGGGGAGAATGGAGGATGACTGCCTAATGGGCACAGGCTTCCTTTTGGGGTGGTGTATGCCTACGTCCAGAGTCTTCAAAATGTATATATTAAACAAGGTGCAATTTATGCACATCAATTGTCATTCAATAAAGATTTTTAGGCCAGGCACAGTGGCTCACACCTGTAATCTCAGCACTTTGGGAGACCGAGGTGGGTGGATCATGAGGTCAGGAGTTCAAGACCAGCCTGGCCAACATAGTGAAACCCTGTCTCTACTAAAAATACAAAAATTTAGCCGGGAGTGGTGGCAGGTGCCTGTAAGCCCAGCTACTTGGGAGGCTGAGGCAGGAGAATTACCTGAACCCGGGAGGTGGAGGTTGCAGTGAGCTGAGATGGCGCCATTGCACTCCAGCTGGGGCAACAATGCGAGACTCCGTCTCAAAAAATATATATCTATTTTTAAAGGAGTTGGAAAAAAGTTCTGAATACAAATAGTGGTGATGGTTGCACAACACTGTACATCTTCTTCATGTCACCAAACCATATACTTTAAGGTGGTTAAAATGGTAAATTCGGTTTTATTGTTATATGTATTTTACCACAGGTTTTTTTTTTAAGGTGGAATCTCCAAAGAATCCTAGAATTCATTCAATCAAGCATGAAACCAAAACACGGAGTCAGGGCTCAGTCTCTAAGGACTGTGAGGGCTAGAACTGGACATTCCCCTAAGACCCTCAAATTCATAAACTCAGTGTTTAGAGAGAGGGCGGTACCAGCAAAGAGGAAAGAAAGGTGGGCAAGACAGAGCAGTGGCTCCTTCTGAAGCGACCTGGGGAGCGGGGTGCAGCCAAGGAGACAGGGCCCCCTCCCGTGCATCCTGCCCCAGCCTCCAGCCCCCTGGCCTCTTCCCACCTGGCAGTCATCGTGCTTCCTTGAGGGGCTGGGAGCCCGGTGCCCTTGGTCTGCATCATAGAGTCAACAACAACTTATCTGAACTGAGCAAACAAGGCAGCCGTAAGTGGCGGAACTCTGACAATATTTAATGACTCCGGGGGTGGGGAAGCTTTGCAGGAGAAGGAGGGCAGGCCAGGAAAGGAACCAGAGACCAGGCAGAAAACTCCAGGGGAAATTCCGTCGGGGGGAAGATAAAAGGGGGCTGTAAAGCAATTTTGACAGGTTAACAGACAGGTAATATTCCAACGGTGTTTACTTAACCAGGCTAGCGCTCCATGCAGGGCCGATTAAGCCGCAGCACGAGAGCCTCAGCAGCTAAGGGTTTCACAGAAACAAAGATCTAGTCAGAGAAAACCAAATAACAGCCAGTCAGATGCTGGCAGCCCGGCCTCCAGCTCCCCCAGCTCGGAAGCCACACGGAGATGCTTCCTGGAGACCGATCTGGAGAGATAACTTCCAGCGGGTACCTCACTGGGCCTCCACCTGGGAATACAGGGCTAGCATCTGACAGCTCCTCAGAAAGGGTGGGGCACGGGCACCGAGGCAAAAAGCCCCCTTTTCCCTCCCACGTTGAGACAGACCAGTCCTGGGAAGACAGCCTTGCTGGTCCCACCCACTGGCCCAGGGGCTGCTGGCTCAGGATCTTTAGCCAGCAATGAAATTCACACCAGTTCCCAAACCCCAATCTACCCACCTAGATGCAAACCCAATGTGCTCTGCCATCCCCTAGCTCTCCTACACTGGGCAAAGTTCCTTAGCCTCTCTGGGTCTCAACTTCCTCATCTGTAAAATGGGGTAGTAGATTTCACCAGCTTGTTTAATTCATATATTACTGATCATGAATTATCTGTTAATGTAATTGATGTAAGTATTAATAATGCAGATAGTCCCCGACATACAATTTTCCTGCTTTACGATGGCGTGAAAGCAAAACAAATTCAGCAGAAACCACAGTTCAAGTACTCATATACCCATTCTGTTTTCGCTTTCAGGATACTAAAAAAAAAAAAAAAAAAATTCATTAAATTACATGACATATTCAAGATTTTATTATAGGCTGGGAGGTGACTCACGCCTGTAATCCCATCACTTTGGGAGGCCGAGGCAGGTGGATCACCTGAGGTCAAGAATTCGAGACTACCCTAGCCAAAATGGTGAAACCCTAACTCTACTGAAAATACAAAAAAAAAAAAATTACCTGGGCATAGTGGCACATGCCTGTAGTCCCAGCTACCTGGGAGGCTGAGGTAGGAGAATCGCTTGAACCCAGGAGGGAGACGTTGCAGTGAGCTGAGATCATGCCATTGCACTCCAGCCTGGGTGACAAAAGAGAAATTCTGTCTCAAAAAATAAAAAAGATTTTATTATAAAATAGGCTTTGAGTTACATGATTTGCCCGACTGTAGGCTAACGTCAGCATTCTGCTCATGCTTAAGGTACATTAGGCTAAGCTGCAGTATTTGGTAGGTGCAGTGTTTTAAATGCATTTTTGACTTACACTATTTTCATCTCATGATAGGTATATCAGGACATGATCCCATTGTACGTGGAGAAGCATCTGTATTAACAAATAATTATGAGAAATAAATAAAGGAGGGTTTTAGCACAATGCCTGGACGCCAGTACGTGCTCAATAAACTTTAATTTCCTTATGCGATTGTCTCTACCACCCACATGGCCAGATTCAGAATGTGATCTTCTGAATATAGCAGAACCACCTATTGACAGGAAGATGTTTATTTATTTTTATTTTTATTTTTTTGAAGCAGAGTCTAGGCTCTGTCTCCCAGGCTGGAGTGCAAATGGCTCAATCCCAGCTCACTGCAATCTCCACCTCCTGGGTTCAAGCAATTCTGCCTCAACCTCTTGAGCAGCTGGGATTACAGGGATTTGCCACCATTCCCAGCTAATTTTTGTATTTTTCAGTAGAGATGGGGTTTCGCCACGTTGGCCAGGCTGGTCTTGAACTCCTGACCTCAGGTGATCCAACCGCCTCAGCCTCTCAAACTGCTGGGATTATAGGCGTGAGCCACCACACCCGGCAATGCTTAATTTTTAAAATACATGAAGGCTATTATAGCTCCACCCATGCTCTCATAGAATGAGAAGGAAACTCTGTTGGGACCAGAAGAGGTGTCAGGCTGGCTCAGGTATCAGGGGAAGCACCCCAGACACTCCAGCTCTCTGAGATCTTGGCGGCCTCGCTAAGCAACTTGATATGGTTCCATGTTCCTGTATTTCTCGGAGGACGTAAAAGTATTCAAAGCCATGGGAGCAGCACACAAGGGATGCCAAGATTTTGACTTCATTTCCTACAGAGTTCCCTGGCCTCTGTTACAGGACACTATTTTGAGGTTGGATTCTATATTTTTAGGTTATCTGGAAAATAATTGTGGCTTTAAATAATAAAATTCTGAGTGACATCTGTCAGCCCTGATTACTAGGAGCCTGCTAAGCTGCATTTTCTTTCGTTTTCATTTTCAAAAGTGCAATGAAGTAAGTGTTACCCAGAGAGGTTTGCGAGAGTCTGCAGGGTTGTGTATTAAACACTCTCCTGAAACTGGTCCCAAAGGCTTGTACCAGGGACCTAGCAACAGGCCTGGGTTGCTACACCCAAGAGCTGAGCGGGAAAACACTGCCCAAAGCAGGAAGTGGGACTGAGGTTCCTGCAAGGAATCACAGGGGCATCTGGTCAACCTTTATTTCACCAATGGGGAAGCAGAGGCCCAAGGAGGTTGGAGACTCACCTCGAATGTACAGACAGCCATGGTGAAAGACAAGAGGTAGGTCTCCCCACAGCTTCACTCAGGATTCTCTGAGTCACACTGTGAGGCCCGTGTCTTTTCATTCTATGAGTAGCACATCAGTAAGGTGTGTATCCTACTGACCCAGTCCAGAAATCATCTCACAAAAGGATTCCTCTACATAAATCTCTGCTCTTTCTCTTTATTTTCGAGATTCAACCACTGTTCCTACTCAGAAAAGTGTGTCTTTTTTTTTTTTTTTTTTTTTTTTAAGATATTGGGTCTAGCCAGGCATGTTAGCACCCACCTGTAATACCAGAACTTTGGGAGGCCAAGGCGGGTAGATTACCTGAGGTCAGGAGTTTGAGACCACCCTGGCCAACATGATGAAACCCCATCTCTACTAAAAATACAAAATTAGCTGGGCGTGGTGGTGCATGCCTGTAATCCCAGCTACTCGGGAGGCTGAGGCAGAACTGCTTGAACCCAAGAGGTAGAGGTTGCAGTGAGCCAAGATTGCGCCACTGCACTCCAGTCTGGCCAACAAGAGCAAAACTTCACCTCAAAAAAAAAGAGAGAGAAAGATGGGGTCTCACTTTGTTGCCCAGGCTGGTCTTGAACTCCTGGCCTCAAGTGATCCTCCCACCTTGGCCTCCCAAAGTGCTGGGATTATAGGCATGAGCCACCACGCTCAGCCTCGAAATGTGGATCTTTTATAACTACCTGTTGGTTATCCATCACGTGAGTCTCACCTACTATGGGACTGGTGGTTTAGTAAATACCTGTGGCTGTCGCGGTTTGGTCCTGCGGAGAAAGTGCCATCTGCAAAATGAACTTGGAATGTTTGGGTTCAGGCAGTCTCTTCCTCAGAAAGCAGGAACCTGTGGACCATCTACCAAAGGCCATTCTCCCTCCACGCCCTGAACATCAATAGCTTATTGACCCTCTTCTTCGACAGAGGAAAAAATGGATACAAAGGAAGGTTATTTGTGTCCAACACCTTCAGGTCGACGCCCATGAGTGCCAAAAACACACCAGAAATTCATCCAGGAGCAGTGAAAAGTTGTTAAGAATCAAACTCAGCATTTTTTTTCTTCTTTCTTTTGTGGGTGTGATTTACAGAACCCTCCTTTTTCCCACAAATAAGTTTGATCAGCATGCATTCCATGTCTGAATTAGGACCTTAATTCAGGGACCAGCACAGGGAAAGTAGTCAACAAGCACCTGATGAAGAGAGGGATGAATCTGGAAGGTCAGCCTTTTAAAAGAAGCTATTCGATGGGTAAATGCATGTAAAATAAGCACATACTTTGTTATGTGGGATAAGAGATGGGGGATGGGTTGGGAGTTCCATTCACACCGATGGGAACCCCATTTTTAAAGTTTCCAGGTTTGGCCGAGCGCAGTGTCTCAGGCCTGTAAACCCAGCACTTTAGGAGGCCACGGTGGGCAGATCACTTTAGTTCAGGAGTTCGAGACCAGCCTTGGCAACATGGCAAACCCTACAGAAAAATATAAAAATTAGCCAGGCCTGTTGTCCCAGCTACTCAGGAGGCTGAGGTGGCAGGATGGCTTGAGCCTAGGAGGCAAAGGTTGCAATGAGCTGAGATCGGGCCACTGCACTCCAGCCTGGGAAACAGAGTAAGACCTTATCTCAAAAAAATAAAAACAATAAAGATGTTAAAGTGTTTCCAGGCTTTGAACCATCTTTCCTGATAAAGACCTCTGTGATGTGGTGGTGGAGGTGGGGGCGGGTTATCCACATGTTACCAAGCAGAAAACCAAGGAAATGAGACAATGAGACGCTATTCCAGGGTCTGCAGTGAATGAATAGAAAAGCTGAGACAAGCGCTCACTCTGTTTCTCTTACTTGGTATTTTCTATTCTCTTCAGATGGTGTTTTAAAGCCTTAAATCTCTCCAAAAATACATCTTAACACATCGCACTGAAACCCTTCAGATTCTAAGTTAGGAGACAATGAAATCATCCCGTATCCCCTCAGCCTTGCCAAGAACTGATGTCTAAACTACGTCACCATTTGTGGCCTTTAAGCCCTGGCTAAACAATCGTAATCACATTTCTGGAAATCTAGGAATGGTGGCTGCCAAAAAGCACTGAAGTATTAGACCACACCTCAAAGCTTTCTGGGCAGTGAACACTAGAAATAAGGAGCTTTGCAAGATTATCTGCCTGAAGGATCCACCTTCACGCTGCAGGCTTCAATTCCCCATCTAAAATACAGACTACACCTCGAAGCCCCCAGACGAGACAACAGTTCCCTGGTCAGGAGTATAGGAAGTGCCCAATACAAGGGAAATACAGAAGACTTAGGGTCTGTGATACACAGGCATTAAAAACTCTCTGCTCTACATGTGGTCCATCCATACGATGGAATATTATTCAGCCTTAAAAAGGATGGAGATTCTGATACATGTTACAATGTGGATGAACCTTGAGGATGTTAGACTAAGTGAAATAAGCCAGTCACAATATCTTTCCTATGAGGAACACAGAACAGTCAGATTCGTAGAGATGAAAAGCAGAATGATGGTTCTAGGGGCTGGGGAGAGAAGAGAATGGGAAATGATTGTTTCATGGGGATACAGTTTCAGTTTTGCAAGGTAAAAAAAGTTTTGTGGATGGATGGTGGTGATAGTTGTACATTATAAATGCACTTAATGCCACTGAACGGTACACTTAAACATGGTTGACATGGGGACCAGGCACGGTGGCTCACACCTGTAATCCGGGCACTTGAGGAGGCCCAGGCAGGAGAACTGTCTGAGCCCAGGAGTTCAAGACTACCATGGGCAACATGGTGAGACCCTATCTCAAAAGAAACAGAAAGATAGAGAGAAAGAGGCAGGGAGGGAGGGAGGGAGAGAAGGAAGAAAGGAAGGAAAGAAGGAAGGGAGGGAGGGAAGGAGGAAGGAAGGAAGGAAAGAAGGGGAAGGGAAGGGAAGAAAAGAAAGGCAGGCCAGGCACAGTGCTCACACCTGTAATCTCAGCACTTTGGAAGGCTGAGGTGAGCAGATCACGAGGTCAGAAGATCAAGACCATCCTGGCCAACATGGTGAAACTCTGTCTCTACTAAAAATACAAAAATTATCCAGGTGTGGTGGCACACACCTGTAGTCCCAGCTACTCAGGAGGCTGAGGCAGGAGAATCGCTTGAACCCGGGAGGTAGAGGTTGCAGTGAGCTAAGATCGCGCCACTGCACTCCAGCCTGGGCAATAATGTGAGACTCCGTCTCAAAAAAAGAAAAAACAAAGGTTCAAATCGTAAATGTTATGTTATGTGTATTTTGCCACAATTAAAAGTAAATAAATATATTTTTAATCCACCTTCTTCCCAAATATGGTGAGAGGCAGAAGAAGACTCCTTCAATCGCTATGATTTCAAAGCTGTGTTGCCTCTCACACCATATCCCTAGGAACCCAAATAAAAAGACAAGAAGCCAACATAAAGGGCATTCAGGGGTCCCCAGGGGGCCTCCCCTCCTGGGGAAGGTAAATAAAATCAGTTCATCAACCAATCAGCTCACTGGAAAGCAGGAAACAGAGAGACTCTCTAAAATCAGCCCAGATTGCTACACAGGAATTGTCCAAAGTCCAAAAAGTTGCCACTCTTCAAAGGAGGCAGAGGAGAATGCATAAAAATCAAGAAGGAAGAAACAAACAAGGTGAGGTAGAGAAGGACTCCAGCGCAATCCAGAGGAGACTTCTAGCCTGAGACCCGGCTACCAGGGGTGGGACTCAGGTAGGAGGTTCTCCGGCATTTTCTTTCCTGCTGGGCAGGCAGGAGCTCCCTCCAGAGGAACACATATCTTTAGCCCCTCTCTGAAAAATTTGCTCCAAGAAAAAGGAAACATGTTTAACCAGAGATACAGGATAGAAAGGGCAGCCGGCTCTTAAAACGTAGGCCATAAATGTGCTTGGAGGTCGGTTTTGCCCTTAAAGGAAGTAAAATTTATGGTTTGTCAGATAAGTAGAAAGAAAAGCCCTCAGAGTGGAAATCTGGCCAGATAAAAGTCTAAGAATAAGTAAGAAGTTTTCTTAAAATGCAGCATTTAAATATTTCAGTGAGAAAAAGATCTTAGGATCTATCAAGTCGCTTTTTTTTTTTTTTTGAGACGGAGTCTCACTCTGTTGCCCAGGCTGGAGTACAGTAGTGCAATCTTGATTCACTGCAACCTCCGCCTCCCATGTTCAAGCTATTCTCCTGCCTCAGCCTCCCAAGCAGCTTGGATTACAGGCGTGTGCCACCACACCCAGCTAATTTTTCTATTTTAGTAGAGACAGGGTGGGCCAGGTTGGTCTCGAACTCCTGGCCTCAAGTGATCCACCCGCCTCAGGCTCCCAAAGTGCTGGGATTACAGGCGGAAGCCACCATGCCCACCCAGCATTTTTAACTCAAACCAAACCTTGAAACACCTCCACAAGCAGCTATCCCTCCTTCTCTTTTCACGTGAGCTTGTCTTTGATGCTTATCTGTGAGACAGCAGACCTTCCCTTTAGTACATTAACAATCTTTATATTGTGGTTACCTCGGGGAGGAGGCAGGAGGCAACTGCCTACTGACAGCTGACAAGATGGCACCTTCCAGACTGATGGCAATGTTCAGTTATATCCTGGTTTGGATGGTGGTTATATGGATGTATACACGTGTAAAAATTCATTGAGCTGTCCCTAAGATTTGCGTACTTTATACACATGATTCTTCAGCAAAAAGCACGCACACATACATAGAGAATTTTTCAATTGTCACTGGTTTATTTTGTGCCCAACTGGAGCCAAGATGGTTGTGAAAAGGGGCCGCGATCACAGTTGGTTCATTCACCTGCACTCCCACCTCCCCTATGAATCCACCACATGGTTATTTAAGCTGGCTCCACCAGCGAACCCTCTGGAGAAAGAAGAATAATGGAAACTCAGTCCAAGGAGCTTATTTCCTGTTCGGAGGGCTTTCGCAAAGCAGCAGATTGAAATTAACGACAAAAGTAACTGAGATTCTTGCCAGTCAAGCTCTCCCTGAATCGTGCTGAAATCTGTCACTCAAGAGCTTCTTAGAGGGTGTCTCATTCCTGCGTTATAGAATAAAATGGAACAAACATTCTCTTAACATGGCAGCCTTTCAGACACCAAAACTGGTTGTCATTCTCAGTCACCTGTCACCCAGGCTATTCACTCATTCAACATACAAGATTTATCAAAGCTGACAACTATTTCTACATAGTATGGTTCTCAGACCCTCTCACTGTCCTGGCTCCAAATCTGCTCTTTTCTATAAGGGCACTGTTGCATTCGTGAGGACATCGCCCTCATGACCCAATCACCTCCCAAAGACCCACCTCCTAATGTCATCACATTGGGGATTAGGTTTTAATGTCTGAGTTTTGAGGAAGATGACACCATTCAGACCATAGCATCGAGCCACTGTAAATAACTATTAAAAGCACGGGCAGGCCAGGCACAGTGGCTCACGCCTGTAATCCCAGCACTTGGGGAGGCTGAGGTGGACGGATCATGAGGTCAGGAGTTTGAGACCAGCCTGACCAACATGGCAAAACCCCATCTCTACTAAAAATACAAAAATTAGCTGGGCACGCCTGTGGTTCCAGCTACTCAGGAGGCTGGGGCAGGAGAATCACTTGAACCCAGCAGGTAAAGGTTCCGGTGAGCTGAGATTGCACCACTGCACTCCAGCCTGGCCACACAGTGAGACTCCATCTCAGAAAAAAAAAAAAAAAAAAAAAGTGTGAGCAAGGTAAGCGGATTCCCATTCTCCATCCCATGAATGTCACCGCCGTCCCCCTGCCACTCAGTTAGGAAGTGTCTTCTCAGTCTTGCCCACTCTCCTCCTCCCCTCTTCCCCTAGTCCCCACTGGTCCTGCTCCTTCTTCTTGTAAGGAATTCAACACCTTCATTTATGGCATCATCATCCATGAGGTGGGTCGCCCCCAGCCCTTGGGTCATGGCAAGCTTGTGTCTGACACAGATTCCCAGGTCTGGCTTGTGACCGACAGGGTCTGAGTCTGGGATGAGGGTCAGAGTCGGTGCTGTAAGCTCCTCAGCTGCAAGGAGAGGAAACATGGGCTAGTGCTGGCGCTGCTGTCACAGCGTGTCAGCTCTAACAGTCAGCTTGACTCGCCATTCCAACCCGTGAGGTGCTCCCACCTCCTCGTTCCTCCCACCCCATGCCCACCTCCATGAAAGACACCAGTCTCTTTGTATAATGGGACCACGACGCTGCAAGCTCAGTGCTCCAGGACTTGAGCTCCTACCAAGCTCTCCTCATGCCACACTCCATTTTCTCATCATCTCTGACTGCCCTTCACCACCTATAATGCTGTTCATTCATTCTGTGCCTCCTCAGCTCTGAGACGTTTATCTGGTCTTCTCTGCCACCTCTTCCCTGCATGCCTCCCTCAATCCCAGTGAAGTTCTTAAATGGTCTCCTGGCTGGCACCATCCCAGACAACTCATGGAGAGGCAGCTGTCTCAAGTCCCCCCATCCCTGAGGTGGCCACTCTTTTGGAGGCTACAACCTGGACCTTTCTGCCAAGGCCAGTGTCCTTCCTGTCACCTCCCCATGTTGTCCCTGGTCCCGTGGCTCACCTGCATCATCCTTCCTCCTTGGAGACCTGATGCAGTACACATCACCCACCCATCAGCTGGTGACGCCCTCCTCGTATGCCCATAGCATCCACAGGGCCATTCTCGACTCACACTGCATGCTGTCTCTCCCAGCACCACCTACAGGCTTCTACTCTGCCCTCATCACAATCATCATCCCAATAATAGCTGATACACACTGAGCACACGTAACTACCAGACACTGTCCCAAGCATCTAATAATTCTTAACTCATTTAATCCTCTCCAGTATATGTGCTCATTATTTTTAGTCTGCCCATTTTACAGATGGGGAAATTGAGGCACAGAGAGGTTCAATAACTTGCCTAAACTTACATGGCTCACTCTCAAGCCCAACCCCCAACATACATACACACACACACACACACACACACACACCCCTTGGGGAGTAGAGTATATATGTGTGTGGTATGTGGGTGTGTGGGTGTGTGTGAGAGGGTATGTGTGTATGTGTGTGCATATGTGTGCAGGGGGTATGTGTATGTGTGTGTGGGGAGTGTGTAGGTGTGTGTGGGTGTTTATGGGTATGTGGGGGTGTGTGGTGTGGGGGGTTGGGTGTGGGGGCTGTGGGTGGGTGTGGCTATGTGTGGGTGTGTGGGTATGTGTGGGAGCATGTGTGTGTATATGTGTGTGGGAGTGTGTGTGCGTGGGGGGGAGTATGTGTGTCTGTGTGGGTGGGTGTGTGTGGGTAATTGTGGGTATGGGGGGTGGAGTGATGGGTGTGTATGGATACGTGTTGGTATGTGGGGAGCAGGTGTGGAGGTATGTGTATGTGTGTGGGTGTGTATATGTGGGTGTGTGTGTGTACGTGTGTGGGGCTGTGTGTATGTGTACGTGTGGGGCTGTATAGGTGTGTGTGTAGGTGTGTGGGCTGTATGTGTAGGTGTGTGTGTGTACGTGTGGGGGGGCTGTGTGTGTGTAGGTGTGTGTGGGGCTGTGTGTGTAGGCATGTGTGTACGTGTGGGGGGCTGTGTGTGTGTAGGTGTGTGTGTACATGTGTGGGGGGCTGTGTGTGTGTGTAGGCGTGTGTGTATGTGTGTGGGGGCTGTGTATGTGTGTGGGGGGACTGTGTGTACATGTATGTGGGGCTGTGTGTGTGTAGGTGTATGTATATGTGTGTGGGGCTGTGTGTGTAGGTGTGTGTGTGTACGTGTGTGGGGGCTATGTGTGTGTGGGTGTGTGGGGC
>CAUYLG010077383.1:0-29080 GCA_963573385.1 Cacajao melanocephalus
AAAAAATTTAAAAGCTGGAGGCATCATGCTACTTGACTTCAAACTATATTACAAGGCTAATGTAATCAAAACAGCATGGTACTGGTACCAAAACAGAGATATAGACCAATGGAACAGAACAGAGGCCTCAGAAGGAATGCCACAAAACTATAACCATCTGATCTGACAGAAACAAGCAATGAGGAAAGGATTCCCTATTTAATAAATGGTGTGGAGAAAACTAGCTAGCCACATGCAAAAAGCTGAAACTGGATCCCTTCCTTATGCCTTATACAAAAATTAACTCTAGATAGGTTAAAGATTTAAACATGAGGCCTAACACCATAAAAACTCTAGAAGAAAACCTAGGCAATACCATTCAGGACAAAGGCATGGGCAAGGACTTCATGACTAAAACATCAAAAGCAATGGCAACAAAAGCCAAAATAGACAAATGGGATCTAATTAAACTTAAGAGCTTCTACACAGCAAAAGAAACTATCAATAGAATTAACTGGCAACCAACAAAATGGAAAAAATTTTTTGCAATCTACCCATCTGACAAAGGGCTAATTTCTGGAATCTACAGAGAACTTAAATTTACAAGAAAAAAACAAACAACCATATGAATAGACACTTTTCAAAAAAAGACATTTATACAGCCAACAAACATATGAAAAAATGCTTATCATCACTGGTCATTAGAGAAATGCAAATCAAAACCGCATTGAGATACCACCTCATGCCAGTCAGAACGGCAGTCATTAAAAAATCTGGAGACAATAGATGCAGGAGAGGGTATGGAGAAATAGGAACGCTTTTACACTGTTGGTGGGAGTGTAAATTAATTCAACCATTGTGGAAGACATTGTGGCAATTCCTCAAGGATCTAGAAATAGAAATACCATTTGACCCAGCAATCCCATTACTGAGCATATACCCAAAGGATTATAAATCACTCTATTTTAAAGACATATGCACATATATGTTTATTGTGGCACTGTTCACAATAGCAAAGACTTGGAACAAACCCAAATGCCCATCAATGATAGACTGGATGAAGAAAATGTGGCACATATACACCATGCAATACTATGCAGCCATAAAAAAGGATGAGTTCATGTCCTTTGCAGGGACATGGCTGAAACTGGAAACCATCATTCTCAGCAAACTGACAGAACAGAAAACCAAACACTGCATGTTCTCACTCATAAGTGGGGGTTGAACAATGAGAACACACAGACACAGGGAGGGGAACATCACACACTGGGGCCTGGGGGGTGGGGGGCTAGGGGAGGAATAGCAGGGGATGGAGGATTGGGGAGGGATAGCATTAGGAGAAATATCTAATATAGGTGACGGGGAGATGGATGCAGCAAACCACCACCATGGCATGTGTATACCTATGTAACAAACCTGCATGATCTGCACATGTGTCCCAGAACTTAGAGTATATTAATTAATTTATAAAAAAAGAAACACAGCATTGCATGAGCTTCACCTGTTTCTCATGCCTTCAATCATTGTTTATAAGGCACAGGTTAAAATTTCACCCTCAGCTTTGCATTCAATGTTCTCCTTAAGGTCTGATTTCATCTCTCCCATATTGCATTCTACAAGCCCTGCTCAAAATGATGCTGAGGGTCTTTATTTACCCTTTATCTGCTGTCTGCATGTTTAAACTCTATTTTTTCAGACATAGTTCAAGTTCTATTTCCTCTTGGTTTTCCCAATTGCATCCTTGGGTCTCAGCAGTTACTCTTTATAGAACTTCTGTAGTATTTCTATGGTTATTAATTTTTCCTGACTCATATAATCATTTATCTAATCAGGTACATATTCTTGCTCCCTAAATCAGCCATAAGCCCACAGAGAGCTTTACCCTACAACATCTAGTAGAATCCCTAGCTTAGATTGTGGGGCTCTTGTCCAAGGGCCAATGGCAAGAGAGTGGTCTTGTAAGCATTAGCAAAAGCTGAAACTGACTCTGGTCACTGGCAACCTTATGAGAATAATTGACTGGTAGGGTAGGGAGCAGCAGAACCAAATAATATGAGCGATGCAGAAGATAAAATCCTAAAAGGGTCTAAGTTATTCAATAAATATTTATTAAGCAACTGCTATGCACAGAGAATAGCCCCAGACATCAAACATACAAAAGTGAACAAACTAGACTAGGTCCCTGCCCTCACGGAGCTTACAGTCCAGAAGAGCAGACAGACATTAAACACACAATTTCAAATGTGACAAGTGAAAGAAAAATGAAAAAGTACTTTAAAAGAGTATTGTATCCTATATGTTTTTGGCATCATGTATATTTTTGGTGGCTTGAGCACAACTCAGTATATGGCAGGTACGGAGATGGGAAAACAGACATAATTCCTTCCTCAAGAAGCTTGTGGTCTAATAGTGGTATTTATTTTCTGTTTATTGCAACTGAGATATCTAAAATAAGATTTTAGATTGTAATGAAAACAAAAGGAAGCTTTTATGCTAGCTGACTTCTAGAATGTCTCCATGCTTCTCTAAAATCCGAGACCTCACACATTAGACGTGCACAGACTTTCTTTGAATTGAACTGCCTATATTAAGGTGAATTTTTCAGAGTCATAAACGAAGAAGATTAATTGGAGCCACTTATTAATTTCAAATTTTCTTTTTGCAGAGCAAAAGGATACACTTCTGTCATTTCTAAAAAAGATCAGAATTTGGTATACTTACTGACTTCAAATCCTGAGAAAGAAAAGGAAGATGAGGGAGAGAGAGAGACCTTCGATTGAGAGGCTGTTGGTAAACAGTCAACTACCACATCAACACAGGAAACTGCATCATGTGTCACACTGTCGTTTTAATGCAGTAATACAACCATAAGATTACAAAGTTAAATTTATGTAAATTATGTTTTGGAAATTACTGGAGCAGACTGTGGGGGCTGTTTCTACTCAATCTGCTAATGAAAGGGCTCATCTCACCAACAGAAAATCAAAAGAAGAAAATATTTTTGCTATATTTCCTTTGGTCTATTTTAAAGATATAAAGGATTCCATTAAGAATTTTTCCCCCAAAGGCTTTAATGTGGAAGAGATGGGGAGGAGAGACAGTCTGTGTTCATCTATTGTTAAAGAGGCCGCCTTGGGAGCTGGGGAATGCTCCCTTCGGTTTATTGTCTATTCAGCGAGGCTCGTGGTATTTTTGCTGCCAACTGATTAATTTATCAAACCCCCAATGTTTCAAGGAACCATACACTACTCAGGCAATGCTTATGAGAATGATATTCCCACATTATGAATCTAACATTCATTTTCATAGATGGCAGCATGACTAATGATGATGCCTCGTATTTCTGTAACAATTTAGTTTCCAGACCACTTTCACATTCATCATCTCATTTGATTCTCATGACAATCTTGGGAGGTCTGGAGGGCAGGAATTATTGTCCTTCTATTTCAAATAAGGAAGAGGAACTGAAGGCTTAGAATGGATATCACTTCCCCAACTTAGTAAAAGATGAACCCGTGACTCTAACAGAGACCTTCTGATAATGGTTTCAGGATTCTTTCCACACAAAATTTCCCAAAATTTGTTCTGGAGAACAATGGTCTTGAGAATTATGCCATGAAACCAAAATCATTTTACATCACGTATCTCTTGTATCAGTTGTGTCTTAGCGTAGGAGACAGAAACCTAAGTGCTTCAAGCAGAAAGGAATTTGACATGGGAAATTTGGAGACTACAAAATTGTTGGTAAGGACAGAAGTATGGAAGTCAGGAGTTGCCCCAGTCTATTTATCTCACAGGCCCAACACTATACTGTCATATGACAAAGCCAAAACTGCCTATACACATGACCACTTACCAGCATCAACAAGAGCAGGAAAATTGCCTGCATCTCCCTTTCACTTTGCAAATTTCATAAAAATGCATGTAATCGGCTGACCAAAATTCTCATCCAGAAGCCTAGTGGCAAGGCAGTCTGGGAAATGTAGTTTGTAGGTGGAATGGGATTGAGAATGCCAATCACAGTCTCTTAATCATACCCCTTTTAAAAATGCATGGTGTTCATTAACATTTTAAGGCTATAAAAAAAATCCTGCAGTAATGGAAACTGTTAAACTTTAACCTTGCTAAACTCAGCTTTTCCCAAAATTGTTTGAGTACAGAACTCTTTATCTGGCAGCCCCTCATTAAGCAGAACATGCTCGGGAAAAAGCTGCACTGCAGCAAGCTGAACACAGCCACAATACAGCACACAACATGTATGCCAATATGTCCATCAGGCAACTAATATCAGTGAGCATCTGCTGCAGGCTTATGGTAAAATGGGGACAGCTCCACAGACCAATTGCACTTCACATAACAAACATGTGAGGCAAAATCCTTTTCTTTGGGGTGATTACAGTGAGAAAACCACCCATAGGCATACACCCCAGAAATTTAAGAAGCCAGAATGAATTCTAAGCAGCAAATGGCTTTGGTCTAGTAACTGCTATAGAATAGAAATCACCATCCATCATTGAGGGTCAACCAGCCATTTGAGGTTTTGGAAGCAACTGAGTATTGCTGGATGAGTCAAGCACTCTGCTACGGCCCCCACCACTCGTACTGTCTCATATCTATCCAAATCACAAAATTATGTTCCTCCCTCATACCTGTAGGCATTTGAGTTTGACACACATAGGTAGACACATACTGTTAGAGAAGATTTTGTGGAAAAGGTGGGAGTTAAATTGAGCCTTAAAGGCTGAGTGGGGCACCAGCAGTATTTCTCCTGAAATTTAAGAGACTATTCAGCTTATCTATGTTAGTAGGCACGGTGTGGTTAAGATTAAGCACTAAATCAGCTGCCTAGGCCTCACTCAGTGCTCTGGCAACATGCCTCTTTGTAGTGGAGAAGTTTTAATGAGAAAGGAAGTCTATCAAAGGAAATATTAAGTAATTAGGAGACTATGTGAGGCTGGTCTCAACTGTGATTCTGGGGAGAAAGTGCATCTTTTCCTAAAGCAAACAGGGTGCAGAAGGAAGAAGAACCCAACATACCTCTTTTAGTCTATAAGAAAGAAAGAAAACACAATATATAATGGTTATTTCATCTCATTATTATAGTGGGGCTACCACTATGGAAAAAAGCAATCTTTTCTGTATTCAGACTTAGCTTTTAAGCAGCTTAAATAAAATACTTAAAATATAATTCCCCATTCACCTGAATTTGGAAATTGTACCCTATAACAATTTGGGATTTTTCTCTTTCTCTGTGTTTCCATACACGGAGGAAATCCTACACTTGTAGTCTATATTTTAAAAAAACAAAAATGTTTTCAAAAAGAAATGTATTTTCAGGGGAAGTTTTGAAAATTCTAAAGAGTATTGGCAGGGCGCAGTGGCTCACGCCTGTAATCCCAGCACTTTAGGAGGCTGAGGCAGGTGGATCACAAAGTCAGGAGATTGAGACCAGCCTGGTCAACATGGCAACCCCGTCTCTACTAAAAATACAAAAATTAACTGGGTGTGGTGGTACATGCCTGTAATCCCAGCTACTTGGGAAGCTGAGGCAGGAGAATCGCTTGAACCAGGGTGTCAGAGGCTGCAATGAGCCAAGATTGTCCCACTGCACTCCAGCCTGGTGACAAAGCGAGACTCTGTCTAAAAAAAACAAAAATCCTAACGAATATTAATTAGGGAACATAAAAATTAATTTTTTGAAAGACAGAAGCATTATTACCTAAGGCCATGAGAACTGGCTTTGTGAAATTGAAGAGAGATTGGGATGAGTGAAAAAACTCTTCAATACTATCTGTTCAGACCACGTTGTCAGAATTATTTTCAAGGAGATCAGCATAGAATAGGAAACTACTCACTGTTAACATTATCTAGCTGGTTTTCTACTATAGGCATCATTGGTAAATTGACTGAATTATTTGAAAACAAATCATACCATTCATTGCCTTCAAAATGGAGAGTATGTGCTCTTAAAAAAAAAAAAAAAAAAAAAAAAAAACACATACATTTTATTTGTCACCAGCCTCCTGAAAGTGTAAACCCTTGTCAATAGCAGAGCTCATCCTCAAGGCACTCAGCAAGCAAATGGAAGAGTTTGGTGCAGGATGTGGAACTCTGGCTTTTTAGGCCTACATACAATACAGCAAACACCAATGCTCCTCAGATGTCAGTTCTTTGTTCACTCAACAAGTAATTGTTGATCACGTGCTATGCACCAGGCAGTGAAGCAGGTACTGGGGATACAATGGTGTATAAAAGAGACATGTCCCTGCCACCATGGAGTTTACGATCTAGTGTAGAAGTCAGACAAGAAGCCATCAACCAAAGGAATACATCATTTAACATGATGAACCATGAAAGGAGGTGGAATTCTACTAAAAAAAGGGTTTTTCAGGGATGGCCTCTCTGAGACTGTAACATTTAAGCTAAGATCTAAAGGACTGAATAGTCCTAAAAGAAGTCACAATGAAAGTGAAGGGTGCAGTGAGAAAGAGCTTGGCATGTTTGAAGACCCAAAATAAAGCCAGTGTGAGTGAAGCAGCGAGGAAAGGGAGATGATGAGGCCATTGAAGTGCACCGTGATAAAGAGACCCGATTTCATTCTGAGAGTTACAGGAAGCCACCGAAAGGCTCTGTGTTAGTCTGCTTGGGCTGCCATAATGAAATACCATGGGCTGGCTGGCTAAAACAACAGACATTTATTTCTCCTAGTTCCAAAGGCTGAGAAATTTGGGATAAAGTTCCATCTCTTCAGTTCTAGGTGAGGGCCATCTTCCTGGCTTGTAGGAAGCATGGAAAGCACCTTCTCACTGTGTGTTCACATGGCTTTTCCTTGGTGCACACGCATCTAGAGAGAGCAAACTCTGCAGTATCTCTTCTTATAAGGACACTGATATTATCAGATAAGGCCCTATCCTTAAAATCCTATTTAACCTTCATTACTTCCATATGGACCTTATCTCCAAAATGGTCACATTTAGGGTTACAACTTCAACATATTAATTTTGGGGGAACACAAACATTCAGTTCATAATAGGCTTACAGCAGGGAAATGGCATAGCCTGATCAACTGATTTCATTTTATAAAGGTCACTTTGACTAATCTGTGGAGGGTGACTAATAAAGAAAAAGGAAAAAAAAGCAAAAAGAACAGAAGTTCTGAGCAGAAAGAACATGACAGACCAAGGTGGTAAAAGCATTGCATCGGAAAAAATGTGGAAAAGAATTGAGTAACCAAATATTTTTCTAAAAAGTTTGTTCAAGGCTGGGCGCGGTGGCTCACGCCTATAATCGCAGCACTTTGAGGGGCTAATGTGGGCAAATCATGAGGTCAAGAGATACAGACCATCCTGACCAACATAGTGAAACCCCGTCTCTACTAAAATACAAAAATTAGCTGGGCGTGGTGGCGCGTGCCTGTAATCCCAGCTACTCAGGCAGCTGAGGCAGGAGAATTGCTTGAACCCGTGAGGTGGAGTTTGCAGTGAGCCGAGATTGCGCACTACACTCCAGCCTGGCGCCTGGAGAAAGAGCGAGACTCTGTCTCAGAAAATAAATAAATAAATAATAATAATAAACTTTAAAAGTTTGTTCAATATTTGAAGAGAAGGAATAAGATTTGATTATTAAAAAGGAAAATTGAAGCAGTGCCTCTTCTAAGTGACTTTTGAAAACAATATACATAAGCCATCCAAGAGGGACAACCTGTGGGGTCCTTGTATGGCAATGCTGCAGAATTGTTTTGATCATTCGCCTCCTTTCTTGTACTGTCATTGTGATTCATGGTTATGGGGAAATCCAGGAAAGTTCCAACGTTCAGGTAAGATAGGCCATGAAACATAAAAATACTTATCAGAATGTGTATTAGGTTCCTATTGCTGTGTAACAAATTTCCATACAATTAACAACTCAAAACAACACCTATTTATTGTACTAGCATTTCTGTAGATCAGAAGTCCAGGCATGGCTCAGCTGGGTCCTTCACTCAGAGTCTCATAAGGCAGAAATCAAGGTATCAGCTGGGCTGAGTTCCTTTCTGGAGCTAGGGGATTCTCACTCAAACTCACGTGGCTGTTGGCAGAATTCAGTTCCTTGTAGATGTATGACTCAGGCCCCTGTTTTTTTTATTGACTTCCAGATGGGGTCCACTTTCCTAGAAGCCACCTGCAGCCTTCTTTTAAAGGCTCAGCCCATTAGGTCAGATCTACCCAATAACGGCCCTTTTGATTAACTCAGCTAATTAGGGACCTTGATTACATCTGCAAAGTTCTTTTTGTCATACAACAGGACAATCATAAGAGTGATCTATCATCGTGTCTCAGGTTCTACTCACACTCAGCAGGAGGGAATCCTTGAAAGCAAAGGTTATCAGTGGACTATTTTATTCTGGCTACCACAGAATATCACTGAATCCTCGAACCTTGTGTAAAGACGTCACATTATTACAATCTCTTGCTATGCAACTCTTTCCATAATATACACCATAATTGTTGAAAATCATGAAGGTTGAAATTTTTGTAAAAAAAAAAAAAGCAGTCAATATATTGGCTGGAAAAATGAATCTGTTTTAAAATTTTCATGTTTTTAAAGGGTAAACTTCTCAGCTAGACCTTAAGGGCCGTTTCAGACCATCTCAATATCTTCCATACTGCTTTTTGCAGAAGCTGTCTTTTGGAGTTCATCTTCTTTTAACTTGAGTTCTTTTCTAGAGATTTCTGCTAAGTTCTCTTTTTCCTTCAGTAAGTCACGAGAAATCTGTTTGGTAGAATCCAGTTCAACATCTGGCTCTTTGTTTCCTCCCAGTCTCTAGAAGAGCAGCTTTCAAAGTCTTGTCTTAGGTAATCCTGACACCCTGTCAGAAGGTCTTTGAGATCCTCCTTTTCCAACTATTGGATACATAGTCATGTGCAGCTCGATTTCCTCTACAGACTTCAACCAAAGCAACATATCACAACAGATGGAAAGCAGAGCCCGTAGTAAGCCAGACATGAAGGAGACTTGCAAAAAGTTAAAACATTGCCACTCTTCTCATTCAATATTTTTGTTTTGGAAATGCCAAATAGAAACAACACCAGACTTAGATAAGGAGTAACTTTATTTGAAAAGACAATTGCAATAAGGAGAATGCTTTGACCTCAGGATGGGCAAGTGTCTTAAAAATCAAACAGAAAAAGGTTTTTCTTTTACAGGGAAGGGTAAGCAGAGGTGGCAGGGACTATATGGGGTGAGGAAGACAAGCAGGTGGGTGAATAGGTGGCAAAAAGGTACTTCAACAAGGAATGTTTCTTTTGTGGTTAGTCAGTTCTCAGAAGGAGCTGTTAAGGGAAGATATTTCACACCTTAGTGCTTTAAGGCTTGCTCAAACTTGGGGGCTAGCCAAAGTTTGGGGGCCCACGGGAAGGAGAGAAGCCTGATTCAAATTTGGTCAAGCAAAAGTTCTGTGGATAATAGACAATTATGAGCACTTGGTCAAAAACTATAGTTATTTTTCATGAAAATAATTATGTGTTTATAAGCAATGAGTTTGTTATTTTGTGGATTAATAAATATTTTTTAATGTCTCAGGTTTAAATTTTATGCAGCAAAGTCAAGAGACACAACCCCCATAAACAAAGGCACTTTGGAGTTCTCGATAATTTCTAAGAGGGATCTATTAAGGGATCCTGAGACCAAAATGTTCAAAACCACCTCTCTAGATTATTCTAACTGTGCCCATTAATCCTACAACAATCATGGGCTTAGAGGTTTCTTCATTCAATCCTTTCATATTGTAGATAAACTGAAACTTAGGGTGGCCTGTAACTTACCCAAGATCAGTTAGTGAAAAAGCATAAGCATCACTAAGTTTGAAATACTGCTCTCCTTATTCCTAACTCTGTGTTTACTCTACTATTGCTATACATTTTTCAGATGTGTCTATTTTGTATCCAACCTTTGACATCAGATCTCCGTCTTATACTTCTTTCTTATACGTCAGAGAACCTGGCATATGTCCCAAATAATCAAATGGTGGGTGTTCAAAATTCTTGTTGGATGAATGTATACAGGAATAAAGGGGAGAAGAAAAGACAGAAGGGAGAGAAGGACAGAAGGAAGAAAGGAAAGATGGATGGATGAATGGAAAGATGGAAGGAAGGAGGGAAGGAAAGAGGGAGGGAAGGAGGGAGGGAAGAGAGAAAGGGAGGAAAGGAGGGCAGTCTTTTATGAACTCATAGGCCTTGAAGCCATTGCAATCTCCCAGCAACACCCACATACAATAATCTCTTAGTTATTTCCAGGCTCCAGGGACACAAAAATCTTTTCTATAAGAAACTCTCAATATCCTCCTGAAAAGCTTACACTGAAGGTTGACATATCCAAAGAAAGGCTCATAGAAGCAGCAAGGCTTGTACCATCCTCATGTGCAGCCTCCCTGGAAGCCACAGCAAGAACATCGCCACGCTTTGCTCTGTTCCACTCTGTTCCCCACACACCTACGGCTTCACAGGCTCCTGAATCATATGGGGGTTCAACTGGACAAAGGGAAAAGGCAGATGGAACAGTGTGTCAACACAAACAAGAGGTCCAATCATGGCATGATGGAGCAGAGATACCAGGAAGAGCCAGGGTCAGAAGAACAGATGGTAACTCCAAGAACAGTCTCCTTTTAAAAAGCCAAAGAAACAAGAAAGGCTCTTGATCTTTTAAGAAAAAGGAAATAAAAGCTAGGAAATAGTTGGGTAAAATAATTTCTTAACAAAGAAACACCGGAGCACCTCGCTAGCTCAGTCAGTAGAGCATGAGATTCTCAACAAAGAAAAAGTATCCCTTCTTGTGTTAAGGCCATACTCTTACACAGGCTTTTATTCAAACTTTGCACAGGATTTTATTCAAATTTGTTTCTGCTGTCCCAGAAATATTATTCAGACCTCAGCTACGGAGATTAGAATGTAAAGGTGGGAGTCTGTGGGTGGAGTGATATTAGCTTGACTCCAATTGCTGGCTTCACGACCGCTGATGAGGGCTTCGGGGCATGTCCATGATGTGTAGGAGGTGATCCAATGGTCATTTGTTTCCCTTCATCAAGTTGATGCCAGATAACTTTGGCCAGAAATTGATTAATTCTGCTCAGGGTGCTTGGAAATTATAGATGTAGGTTGCGGATTTATCTCATTTCTCCACTGTCTTCACTAAGTTCACAAAGAATTTCAAAAACTACCTCAAATCCATATATTTGCTCTTCCTACACTGCCAGGGTTCAAATTACCATTGTTGCTCATTGTGTTGGTCCAGATCCAGATAGGAAAATAAAATCCAAGTTCCGAGTAGAGGAAATTAAATAGAGCTCATTACAAAGGTGTTGGGAGAGCTGAAAAGTCAATCAGGGAATGAGGATTTGACCCAGAGATCAGCAGGAAGGCCCTGTCACCTCTGGGGCTTGGGGAATCTCGGAAGGAGATGGTATTGCTGAAGTTCAAGAACTGGAGAAGCCAGGTAGAAACAGAAACCATGAAGAAGAGGGCCCTGCAGGATCTGGAGCCACAGACAACGGGACTATCCATGGGTCTGTGTGGAAGTAGCTGACACCAAAGAGGACCGGCAATGCTGCGGTTGCCCCACGAAACGAGGAGGGACAATAGAAAATACCGTGGCTTCTCCCTTTTTCTAGTTTTCAAATCTCCCTCCACAGCCTCCTATTGGTACAACCCACGCAAAAGCAGGTTGGCGAGGAGTTTGGGAAATTACGTTGCTTTGGATGAAAAGGGTGGAGAATGTATTTGAAAACACTCAGGCAAGTGACCAGCACATTCGCCAAACCCATGAATGTTTTCTCCCAACTGGTCTCCTGGTGTTTATTCTTGCTGCCCTCCCATCTTTTCTCTAAGTTGAGATCTCTTTAAATGGATTTTTATTACTTCCTTGCTTCTACCCTTCAGAGGCTTTCTATTGCTTTGAAGATAAAATCTAAACTCTCTACCACAGTCTACAAGGCTCTGTGCGGTCCTGCGTCTGCCCATCTTCCCAGCCTCCTTGCAGTCACTCTCCCCCTCACTCACAGAGCTCCAACCCCTTGAGCTGTCTTCCACTCCCTCCAATGTGTCAAACTGCAGGGCCTTCATACCTGTCCTTCCATCTGTCTGGAAAGGTCTATTCCTTCTGCTACTTTGTCCTATGGATCTCAGCTTACATGTCATTTCTTGAGAGCGGCTCTCCCAGACCTTCCCCATTTCAATTAGATGTAACTTTTGTGGTCTTAATCCCCGTATGTTTCCTTCATGGCACTTAATATTGATAGGAATATATTTGCTTGTGTCTCTTGTGTCTCTATTCTTTTTAACATTGACTTGACACTTGTCTGGAAACTGAACAGTAGGGATCTCACCGAGTCTTGTCCCTGACGTGGCTGCTGCATCTAGCACCATGTTTGGCACAGATAGGTGCCCACTAAAGAAGGTAGAGGATAAACACAGAGGGACAGTGTGATGAACACATGTTATTTATTTCATAGGCTTTTCCAAAGTCCATCTAGTCTCCGTTCTGCCCCTTCGTTGAGAAACACAGGAACTAACCATCTTTGAAGAAAGTCTCCCCAATGGTAAATAGATTTGCAAAGCTGCTGCTGCTAAATTGAGCTTCAAGGATACATTTTTTTGACTTCTGTGTTTAGAAGGACAAAAAGTTCACTGTGTCCTTTAGAGAAAAACTCTTGCTGAGAAAACAGGAGAATTCTGAGGCTGCTGGTTACCTTTTCACAACAACATGTGAAAAAGCTTCCCCCTTTTTATTTCCAGTCAACACTGTAGCTTGTCCTTATTTTGTGTGTGTGACTGTGATTCTGTCATGCTTTGTAATGTTCATTTAATAACATAAGGACATCACAGTATGTTTATATTACTCACAAAAGCCCATACCATTCTTTCTGGATGTGAGCACATTTAAAAATAAAAAATAAATTAAAAAGCTCTTTTAAGTAGGTTTTGTTTTTCAAACAGGAAAGGCTACTGGTTTAATACAAGTCAAGGACACATCCAGGGTTGTAACCACGGCCCCTCCTTGTGGCAGAACACATGTAATGACTCCAAATATCATCTCTATTACATCTGTTCTATCTAACCTTCATCAGCAAACCAACAGAGGACCACCCTACCCAGACGGTCTTTGCCTGGAATTTCAGCCATGACTTTGAGACATTTCTCATTGTTTCCTTACCACACTACCCAAAGCATTTTCTTAGTGGGGCAGCCCTCAAGTCTTTAATTCCAGCTCGTTATTTCTCTTCTTACAGAGCTAAGTGTGTTATTAATAACAGCAACAAAAAAATTAAGTATGGTGTGCACACTAATCTAAAATTTTGAGCTGGCAATTAGTTGGAGTGAAATGCAATTAGATATTTTCCTTCAAGTCCTAATTTACATGCTGGAAAACATGGGCAGCCTTTGCAAGTAATTGCAAAAATAAGCCTTGCTTTCTGTGTTTGTGTACAAATACGAAGCTCCCCAGCACGCCTGCCTTTGCCTAAATAGAATAGAGTCCCAGGGGTCTCCTTGCTTTATGATCACTGAGATATACAGCAGAAAAGGAACTGATCAGCCTTTAGGTGAAAATGTGTTTCTCTCCACTGCAGAAGTTTAGTATTAATTGACATTGACATTACTTGTGGAGAACTGGGGTGTATAAATAAGTCTGACAGTTTCTCCATGTAACCTCATGAGGTGAATTGAGGCTCTTCAGAGCTGCAGCACCCCTTTTCATGCACTCGGAGTAACAGCTAATAGAATTCAATCCGTTAAACACTTCATGAGCATCTGCCCTATGCTAGGAGCCCTGGAGGGAACAAATCAAATGAGATACTGCTGACATCTTCAAGAGGGTACAGTCTAGTAGACCAGATAAGGCACAGATGCAAGTATCACCAAGAGATGGGCTCCATGGGTGTAGAGAGGTTACATCCCTGGCAGCTACACCTCAGTGTCTCCTAAGGAACAAGAAGTGGAGGTATCTCAGTGAATATATCAGCACCCCAAGAAAAAAATCTAGTTTCAGCTCAAAGCTCAATCTAGAAGTTATTCTTGTAATACAAGGACATGGAGGGGGAACTTCCCAGTATTGCAGAAAAGCAAACTACAGAAAGAGGAAAGTAGGATGATTCTGCAGAACCTAAAAGCAAAGGAAAAATCCAGGGCTATGTGTTTTCTGCAGAAAGCATTAAGGGCTCTGATAGAAGAAACCAACATCTTAATAAAGATATGTGTTCAAAACAAGAAGTTATACATAGAAAGAATCCAAGAGCCAGTAGAACTTGGATGACACAAAGAGACAAAAATAAAAAAGCCAGCACAGAACAGAAACCTTTCTGTTGGCCACACTACTGAGCATTTTATTCATTCCTTAGTGAGGAGAAAATTAGCAAACGTCGGAATCCTCCCCATATATAATGTATAAGTCCTTATTTATAAGTAATTTTGCCTTCTAACTCCACATAGTTCTCATTTCATAGCATGGGTTCAGTTATTATTTACTTATCTATACCCCATATTGTTTCAAAAATAAAGCAGCTAACATCTTTATTATCTTCATAAAGTCCCAAGATAAAGTGCTCCATATAGACAAAAATCTAAACTAGGGAACCTCATCTGACTGGAGTGATTGTGAGAGCTTGTAAAATGACATAAGTGTCAGGACTTTGTTGTGCCTGAATGCACCGTAGATTACAAAAATGCAAAGTGCTGTAGTCAGGATACAAACAAGGAAAACAAGTAATTGCAGCTGGAGAGACCAGCAAGAGCCTCATATGGGAAGTACTGTTTGCAGGATGGACGGGAAGGTAGGGAAAGAGGCATTCCTGACATGGAGAATGGTGTGTGCAAAGACATGGAGGTAGGAAAGGACCTTATTGTACACATTGCAGAAAAGAAGATAACAGATAAATGTTTTGTCATTTATATTCTCATTTTTTTAAGTCCTTGCTCTTGTTCCATATCAGGAATACTCAGGAGATAAAAGATAGCACAGAACCTTTTTCCTATGACAGACAATGAGATGCTAATGGAGCCAGCCTCACACTAGGTGAAGGTCCATTGCATAGGGTTATGGGTTATGATGGGATTTCAGAGTGAATATTCTTCTTAAAAATATTCTCCCATCCTTATATTTGGCTCACCTTAAATTTCTCTAACGGGAGCAAAACGTTTCATTTTGCAACTGGCAATGGTGTTCTAAAGGCAAATACTCTTAGAAAAGGCCACAGGATGACTGTGATTTCTGTGACGTAGCTATCCATCTGTCATGTCTGTCCAGTTTAGCTGGAGAAGGAAGCATCAGGCCTGAAACAGGGACAAGGTTAAGGTCCAGGTCTGAATTAGGATGCAAGCAGGGAAAAAAAGGTCCAGAAGAAGGTTGGTAGTCAGAATGACTAGTGTGACCGACTTCTTTTTTATATGGGAATCAATTCTAGGTGCAGAAATGTCCCCTAGATGCTTGACTAAGGCAAGGCAAATTCAGTCACTAAACATTGGTGTAGCTCTCTAATAATAACAAGCTTTCCTATAAAACTCAGCACAAAGTTATCCAAAGACCTCAGAACTGCTTCTTCATTACATGCTGCCATTCCAGGTTTTCACAGGATCTTTTTAGTCTTCAAGGAAGACCAAAGCTATGGACTGCTGAACAATTATGTTCAAAAAAACTCATTTCAAAACATGGGCTCATTTTCATTTTTTAAAATACTCAAGGTAATGCATGCTGCTTTGGAGGAGGAGAGCTGCCATAGAAATAAAGAAATCAAAGGACTCCTGCCTAATGCCATCCCAGAAGGCGTTTCTAAACAAGAGTGGCATGACCAAGTAGGGGCTCACTTTTTGCGGGAAAGGAAATATAGGTTGGTAAAAATGAGAGCTCCTTTTATAAAGGTAACATCACTAAATGGAAAGGGGAGTGTGAGAGCTGTCATCTACAGTCCCACACTCTGCAGGAGATGTGAAGAGGGATCACAGGTGATTAGAAATGTTTTGAGCTAGCTAACTCTCCCAGGTAAGGTTAAGCTTAGCAAGAAGACCCCTGCCAGACTATGGCTCCAGCTTTGATCTACACTCAGTAAGCAGTTGGCCTTCTGACCTTTATCAAAGCATGTTTGAGTGGATGAAAATATGAAGTGGAAGATGGTAGTTAAAAAGTATCCAGGTGTCCATGGTTAATTGCATTAAACCTCACTTGTCTATCTATGCATTGTGTGAAGGTCCTTTTGTTCTTTGTATATGGGTGCCATAGGCACAGAGCATAGCCCGGGGAGCTCTGCACTTCCTTCATAGTGATCTGGAAATTTACTTATTTCCAGACACCAACTGTATTGTTACAGTGTTAATGTATTCTTTTATGTTCCCTGCTGGGAATGACTTTCAATAATGACCAACTATCCTAATAGGATGATTTCCTGGTTTAAGTTGACTCATGTCAATAAGCAGATAAGAAGTAGCAAGATCCTGAATTGGGGTAATGATTTTTTAAAAATAGACAATTTCAAAAAAATATGGATGTTAAAATCCACGGGGCTTTGTTATTCATTGGATTTGGCTGAAGACTAGGGGACTGTGAATTGTGGGACTGAACAGGGGATGGTGCCACTAGTTGAAGTGGAAAATAGACTTACATGCAGAGCTCAAGGTGCCTGAGGGTTACTGTATTGGTAAAGAAAGGTCAAGCTTTTCTGTGGCAACGAATCACCCCAAATCTCAGTGCCTTAAACTTTTATTTCTTGCTCCTCTTATAGCCCAATACAATTTACACAGCTCTCTTGGAAAGCCCTTCTTAAAGGAGTGGCTCATGAATCCAGGCTCCTCCCATGTTATGAATCTGCCATCTTGCAGAACGCTGCTTCTAGTTCATGAGGACAGGGTAGAGAGATGTGTAGAATCGGTGCATATTATTCCCACTCACATCAAAACAAGAGCCAGTGTTCCTTCGTTTGGTTCCAAACTAAATGCAGGAGAGGCTAGAATCTGTAGTCTTCCTGTGTGCCCAGGAAGAGGAACAGGGTTAGATAAGCATCGAGCCTGTCTCTGTTGCAGATGTCCAAGTGACAATAGCTAGCAGGTAGCCAAATAGACCCATCTAGAGTTAAGGGAGAGGAGAACATGAATTGGAGCTGGAGACATAAATGTAGACATATGTTCAACCACTTAAACCTAGAAAAACACATGAGATCAACCAAAGACAATATATATGAGAAGAAAAGAAGGGAAACCTGAGGAACACCAACTTTTGAGTCAGAAAAGGAACACTGAAAAAGATGGCCAATGTGGAAATGTATAGGGACAAGATGAGGAACTTTGAAAGAACAAGAAAGAAATTCTCTTCAGGGAATTGAGATAAATTCGGCATTCATTGAAGTGAAGCTAGTTAACAGTGAAGTGACCATATTTACAGACCCAGAAATGTTAGTTCATTCTGACAAGAAATTTTATTATTTCTGGGTAATAGAGGAGTTCTGGGATTTGTGGTTTGGATGCTGGGACAATAGAATTTCTAGGACTTTGTAATGGATTCATATAAAATTATCTTAGGATAGCAAGAAAACACCTCCAGAACAGTTGGTATCTCTAAAAGGGAAGGTGAACTGAGCTGGAAGACATAAGAAGTGAATTCTAGCTCTGGTTCTGTGTGGCCATCCTGAGGTCATTTCAGCTCTCTGGATGTCAATCTCTAAATCTCTGAATGTGGGGATGGCCCTTCCATGTAACAGTAACAAAGGGTGACATTCACTGTGTACTCACGGTGTGCCAGAGGTTACTCTAAATTCTGTTCAAAAATTATCTCATTTATTCAATTCTATTCATTTCAATCCTGTGAAGTAGATACTAGAAGAATCTCCATTTTACAGATGGGAAAACTGAGGCTGAGAGAAGTTAAGTTGCTTATGATGACACATGAAATTCTGGCATGGGCAGATGGAAACTTAGGCTAACAGTGCTCTCAAACTTTCATTCATTTATTCAGTAAATATATAATGAGCACTTCACAGACATAGCCCCTGCTCTTAGAGAGCATTTTTCCAACAAACAGATGGCTAAGCACAGAGGTCTTTGCCCTCCAACACCCAGGCTGGGGGGCTAATCAAGAGGCATGTTCTCCTAAGCAACACCTCCTCATCTGGATTCTAAATAGAAGAAATTTTAAGCCCAGAAATTGATAGACCCTCAGTACTCGTGAAAAGGTGCTTTTCCATTTTTGAAAAGATGATTCTCCCATCTTTGTTAGCTGAGTAGTTTGGTAATTAGGTTCTTTATCACTTTGTCAAAATGGAGTAAGAAGAGCTAAACAAAGCTAGACTTCAATGACCTGTATTCCATCAATATGAAGAAAATGAATAAGGTGACCCAATTTCTAAGCCCTTTTGAAGGTAAAGAGTTTAATCTTCTCATATACAAAGAAAAGGTGTTTTTCTTTTTTTATTTATCAATTTATATATTGTAATATTCTCATTATAATAAACCATAGAATTCAATGTATTCTACAAGATTATCCATATGATCATGTAATGCAAAGTACCAGAGAAAAGCTACAATATTACAACAAACTAAACTGGTTTTACTATTTTACTTTTTAATTTCGATTTAAGTGCATTTGTTGTTCCCCTATAATTGTCAGCAAAATTAAATTCTCTTTTCCAATTAGAATAAAATCAAAATGTTTCGCTGTTTAGAGCTCTCCATAAATCCCCTTTAACAGGTAAAATAAAAGCCATGTCTGGCACCCTATCAGTCTCCAACAGTGTTATTACATACACAGCACACACAATAAAAAGAAGGTGACTTTTTTAAATTTTGAAAGCCCAACTCTAAAAAAGATGCCTTGTTAATGACAATGTCTTTCCGTATTACCACAGCTCTTCACTACTATATCCCTAGGGCCTTGTCCAGTGCCGGGTCATAGTACATAACCACTATTTAGTGGTTGAATGATTTGAATAGATAAGGCTATATTATTCACTAAATAAACAGCAGCAAATCAGGCATATAAGGTTCCTGAAATCAAGAAGTTTACATATGTATAAAGAGGGATAGGAAATGTAAAAAAATAACATAACTTATTCTGGAAAGAGGGCATAGTTACTAGTATGCTCTTGCTTTTTTTTAAAAAAAAAAAAACCTTTATTTATACCATTGGAAGTCATCTTCTTTAACTAAATAAATAAAACTTCTGGGAAAATGAACATAGTATGATAGAAATAGGTATCCCACCAGCCCATCCTGTCTACTCAAGTCTGGGAATCTACCTTGACCAGCCTTGCATTCTTTTCCTTTAATAAACAGATGTCCACATCACCCCAGCTCCAACAAAGCAACAATTAAAACAGCCTAGAATGTCCAGATGTTGCTAGTCTTTCACACAAGGACAAAAAAACTTAATTTCAGTTATTCTGCAGGGTAGAAACTAAAGACTAATGTTATCTGGGTCTATAGATATACAATTGCCATGGTTCACATAAGCATGAATTGTGTTAGCTGGATGCGTACCCATCCTAAATGTTTTACTCACATAGTTTTAACTTGTTCCCATCTGGCTGAATGTAAACACAGGAACCCCAGCTAAAATGAAACCCAAGAAAAGTCTGTCTTAGATGCCCAGCTATCTTATGCTCCCATAATCACTACATCGGTCAGGGTTTGTGAGGAAAATGGAAACCACTCTAGATATTTCAAGTAGGTTATAGTTTAATTCAGGGAATTAGGTACTTCCAAAATTGTAGGAAGGACTTGAGAAGAGCAAACAATGAACTCAACTAGAACACCAAAGAAAACTATTTGAAAGGGAAAAAAAAAAGCCTCGGATTTTGAAATTTAATTTTTAGATATAGCCTAAATAACAGCCATGATTTTCTCAAAGAAAAAAAAATTGCCTATCAAAAAGTCTATTCACATGCTCTGTGCCTTTCTAAGGAATTCTGGCTTTAAAAGCAGCTTTCTAAAATTTAAGGCTTTCTTGATAGCCATGTCTTTACAATTCCATGGAAAATGGATATTTATTCCAAAAATGACACTTGTAATTTGAAAATAGAAAAAGAAAAGCTCAATATTCACTACTGAGAGAGCTGTTTTCAGCAAAAGAAACCATCCAAAGGTCAAAGGTAATACAATCGTTAATCTCAAACTTTGTTTTTGTTACCATTTTGTGTAGGTTAGGTATTTTGAGAATGACCCCCCACCCTGCCCTGTACCCTTTTTAAGCCTCAGGAATGTGTGATTTGCTTCAGAATCACAGGTAGTAACATTATTCACTATAATCATACTAGATCTACAGCCTACCTTCTCACATTCAACCATTTGACAAAATCATTCCATAAAGCAATTTATGCAGAATCACTCTATTACCTTAAAAGTAATATTAAACTGTAAAGAGAAAAAAAAATTTTAAATTAAAATGCAGTTTAGAGCCTACATTACTTGTAGCACAAAAGCCTGTTCTATTTCTCTATTTGTATTTCTAATAAGGACCAGTTGTTTCCAATTCTCTTTGAAGCTCTGCTCATGCTGGCATTCCCTGCCATGACAAACACCTATGTCAGTCCTTTGCTTCCAGAGCTGCACAAATATCTGCTCTCTTTTCAGATGGTACTTGGCCCCAACTGGCTAAGACTGTGGCCATAATCACAGCTGTGGAAGCAACGCCTCTGTGGGGGATTTTATAATCTCCGTGCCTTTTCCTAAGTCAGAATAAAGAAGATGACATCTGTGCAGCTCCTCTTCTTAGTGCCTTCACTATTTGTTATCCCCATAAGGATTGGTTACTCATTAAGCACAAGATTGGCTTTACACCTGTCACTTGGCTTCTTCTGTTTTCCTTGCTTTGTATTTGGATGCAAAAGGGTGCATTCCTTTGGGCTTAAATATATTCAACGTTAATTTCCAAAGGACAGGAACATAGTAGACTATCCCTCCAGGGAGCTGGTACTCAGATATTTTGATCCAGGTTCTACTTTGGCAGAGAAAAAGACCCCATGACCTTCCTTATTTTTACCATATCCACAAAAGAACAATGGACATTTAAAAATAGAGCAGAACCAAAAGACATTAAAAATGATAACAGTATAGGAATTTTCCAAAATGACTAGTCAAAGTACAGCCTAAAAAAGTCTACCTATTTATTTACTTATGTAACTGCAGCAACTGAATACCCTGCCTCATCCAAGATCGTACTGGAGAAGTACCGATAACAAAACATCTTGTTCCTAATTTCAGAAATTCCAGCCATCTACTTGTATATTTGGAAGACTAGTGTTCTGTAACAATGGTAAGCATCATATAACTACCAGCGAGTATTGTTATTGTTATTATTTCAAGCAACAAAAACACATTCTGGACAACTTCAGTTCAAACTGTCCTGAAGGAGGGAGGGAATATGTTGAGAGGAGAATGAAAGAGAAGCCGATGCGTTTTCGAAAGAACGGGAACCCAGCATCTATGGAGATAAACAGCAGGAAGGCATAGACAGGCTGTTTAGTGAGCCACCATGCAGGGAATAAGATGAAGCCATTTTCATTTTGGCCCATTACTCTCAACAGTGGAATTTCAGGAAGACATCGTCTAACCAGCTCTGAACTGTTTTTACAACACCACTTCTGGCACCAAATATGTGGGTTTTCCCTTACACCAACCAATTCTCCATTCTCTAGATACCCACTGGGTATTCTATAATTCAGTTCCATTCTGACACTAACTACCCAGGGTTAGCATAGACCCCACAGACTAAAGGTGCAGTCTCACAAGTCTGAGCCACATGAACTTCTGATCAACCACTCTAAAGCCAGAGGGGTCCCACAGCCCCCTCCCTGGGTTTGATAATTTGTTAGAATGGCTCCCAGAACTCAAGAAAACACTTTACTTGCTATTACTGGCTTATTAGAAAGGATATAACCCAAGAACAATCAAACAGAAGAGATGCAAGGGCAAGGGGTGAGAAGGGTGGGTAGGAAAGACACAGAGCCTCCATACCCTCTCCAGGCTCATCACCCATCCAGCACCGAGATGTGCTTACCCACCCAGAAGCTCTTCAAACCCTGCCATTTAGGGTTTGTTTTCTTTTTTTTTCAGCAGAGGTTCCATTAAATAGGTGTGATTAACCTAATCATTGGCCACTGATGACTAAGTCAATCTCTAGTCCCCTCCCGCTAGGTCAGTTTTACCTCCAATCACAATCCGAAGTTGGTTCCTCTGGCAACCAGGCCCCATTCAGAAGCTATCTAGGGGCCCACCAAGAATCAATCATTAGCATAAACTCAGGTATGGTCGAAAGGGGCTCATTATGAATAACAAAAGATGCTCCTTTTACCCCGTCACTCGGAAATTTCAAGGGTTTTAGACACTCTTGTGCCAGGACCCAGGGATAAGGAAATATCTATTTATCATTATAACACAATATCACATCAGCCAGCGCTCAAGTCACATGCTTACCCCTTGGCCAGTGGAGGACTGGGCGCTGTGACTGACATTGTCACCAAGAACAAGGGGAACTGAGGTGTGCTGGAGAAAACCCAGATGTCACAGGAGCACAGATACACAGGGCCTCCAGGCTTCATAATAGGGTGTAGATCGGACTCAGAGAAATCTCAAGTCATGTGATAACATTTATCAGCCCAATTCACAGCTTAGATGTAAATAATTATTAACAACCCTTTGTTATGGACTGGATTGTTTCCTTTAAAATTCATATGTTGAAGGCCTAACCTCTAATGTGACTGTATATAGAGATAGGACTTTATGGATGTAATTAAGGTTAAATGGGGTCAAAAAGGTAGTGCCCTAAACCAATAGGTCTGGTGTCCTTATAAGGAGAGGACGCGACATCAGGGGTGCACAGAGGAAAGCCCACGTGAGACACAGTGAGAAGACAGCCATCTGCAAGACACAAGAGAGGCCTCTGGAGAAACCAAACCTGCCAACACCTGGATCTTGGACTTCCAGCTTCCAGAACTGTAAGAAAAATTAATTTGTGTTGTTAAAGCCACCCAGTCTGTGATATCTTGCTATGACAGCTCTAGCAGACTAATATACCTTTGGGATTTTTTTTAAAACAAAGTCTAGAGAATTGTGTGTTGTTTTCAATAAAAGTTGAAGAGAAGGCAAGCCTTTTCTGATGCATCATGGCCCCCACAGCCACTCAGATGATCACATAACAAGCCTTGGAGAACTCCTCCAAGAGAATATGTTCAGTTAAGCAACCGTTTCAACCTTCCTTTGAATTAAACTTCAGCACATCTTATATACTCAACAAGATGGGCCATTGAACAAGTATCACCAAAGTCATTTTCCTCAAAGATGCTCCCAGCCTGACTAAACCTTTCACAGTCCAAGTGTAAGATACGCACTAATTTAATATGGTTTGGCAAGCAAATACCAAATGCTACTGTTTGCTAGGCACTAAACTAGCCTCTGATAATGCAGAGAAAAATCAGATCTAGTTCCTGACCTCAAGGAACTCAGAGAGTAATGGAAAAGACAATGTGAAAACAAATCATTAAAATTCACTGTAATAATATTGATACAACATATAACGGCACGATATTTTTCAAACTCAAGTGTTATTATTCTACATGGGCACAAGAAATGATGCCAGAGAATACCCAAATTCACAGGGTGAACATGGTTCTTTATCCTGCAACATCAATTGTTTTAGAAAATGTGGAGACTAAAATTATGCTATTTAACTAGTAAAGAATAGTATTTCTATAATTTAGTCTACACTGCAAAATTCAAGTTGGAATGGCAGACCTCAGGAGCTACCATCATTCACTCTGTCTTGTACTAGGCCTACTTGGATAGAAATTTCTGAAAATCACTAAGAGGGACCCAAAGCCATCATTCACTTCTCCCCTTGATTCTCTCTCCTTACTGATAATGTAAAGTGGGTGATTTATTCTTGTAATTATTAGTAGTTTGTGCTTTTTAATCTTTGTGGAATTGATGTGTATAATACTCCATTGTTTTCTTCAATTGATTTTTTACTGTGATTTAATGTCCCTTGAAATTAAAAAAAATTCCACTTGCCCTACTACAATGTCTCCAAAAGAATATTAAAAATATATAAGCAAATAAACATTCAAATCCCACTAAAAATATGCAGAAACTCTTTTGCAGAGTTTAGCTCTTAATAGAGAAATATTCTTTCAATACAAGAGATGTCTGTTTTATTTATAAAGATATATATCTAGGAAGCATCTCACCCACCAAAATAAAATGAATTTGGCTAGCATCTAAATATATGCAGATATCTCCACAGGACAAAGACAAGTAGAAAATTATTTAAAAGGAAATAACTAACAGAATTTAGTGTCTGAAGTCCATACTTTTATCATACTTATAAAACATTTTTGAAGATATATATTAAACTAGATTGAAATTTGAGTAGTTTCTTCTGGAACAAAGAACTTATCAAAAATAAAAGACACCAAACTGAACAACGAAAAGCTCTTTCTTGAACTGTTTCTCCCATTGTGCATAATCCCTTGTTGATCTCATGATATTCTACATTTCTAAGTCTGAAAGTCAGTTAATAGACAGGTATTTATTAAGGACCAACTGGGTACAGCAGCAGATTCTGAGAACTGCGGGGAAATAAGAAAAGCAATAGAAAACATGGTTCTCTCCCCTGCCATACGAGGTATACTTGCAAGGATAAAACCTACATTCTGCTGCTTAGTGTCTCTAGTGGCAAAAGTCCTTTAAAACTGCCTCAGCATCCAATCATATTGACTCTCAATGGAAAATCAGTTAATGGAGTTTCCGAGAGCCAGTCAAGTAACTTAGGTAAGTTTACTTAGGTTTACCTAAGTAAACCAACAGGGCTACAGGTGACATGATCGCAACCTCCCACTTCCTTCCAAAGATAGTATTAACTAATTTAAGGAAAAAGCTATATTATACAGTTTATATTTTTATAAACTTCACAGTATTTGTTAAATTAACCAGCAAATTGTCCCAAGAACTTTCCTTTGTTCATGGATATACAACGGCAAGGAGAGTAACTTCTATCTTTATATTATTCTTATGTGTGATTCTTGTTTTCATTTTCATTTGTTACTTCCTCATCTTACTTTTCTGGCATTATCTAACAATGTTTACTATCTACTTTTGAGATTTAGAAATACCAAAGGACATAAACAATCTGTAAAACATAAAGGAAAAACAGAAGCTGCAAGTCTTAGAGACACTTTAAAAATAAACACAAAACACTTGAGTACCTCTGAGCCATATGACATGGGCAATAGAAAACGTTTCCTATGATATGCACCAGTGACCATGAATTCGTTCTTTTTTCAGAAAAAATACTGGTACAAACCTCCCTAAATAAATTAATATTCCAGTCTTTATTGATTCATTGGATGGGGAAAACATAAGTTATTGTACAAGGGTTTCTTGGTATTTGTGTGTTATGTTGTATTGCTTGTTTATTTGTTTGCATAAAAGTGAGACTATAAGGTTGAACCAAGATTTACGACTGTGGGACTAGGGAAGATGAGGAGACTAAGAGAAGAGAAATAAGAAAAGAGTTATGATTTAAGAAAAGATGTTTGTATTTGAGCTAGCCCATTCTTATGACATATGACTTCATGAAAGATTCTTGTAGATGGCAAGACATATAAAAAGGGATATTATAACCTCAAGCTAACAATAAACTGTTATATGGAAAAGTTCTCTCCTTGAAAACGTGGTTCTCATCACCTATACATAATTTTAATTCGTTTTTGTGCAATATTAGAATAAATGCAGTGAATTTCTTTGGCGGTACCCCTACTAACAGACCCACAAATCACAACTGGTCACAGAGGTAGAAGAAACATCAAGAATCTAGTTGTGCAAAACTGTGATTTAATATTTTTTTAGAATTTACTTTTTCTCTATAAACATCTACCTCCTCCCCATTATTTGGATCAATTGTAGCAGTAAGTATCATGGAGCCAGGTTTAGCCAAGCAGTTTAGCCAAGATTACTACTGAAGATTGTTTTGTGGAGACTGAATATGATATGATATGCAAAGTATTTAACATATAGTGATAGCTCAATAAATGTCAGGGAGAGACAAAGAGAGGTAAGTGGTGGGTAGGTAGGGAAGAGAAAGAGAGAGACAGAGAGACAGAAAGTTTTCTTTCATTATTTAACATTCACCTTTGAAATAAAAGTTTATATTACATGGAATCTCAAAGGTGTTGCCACATATGCGAAGTCATAGTTTAAATTTAGAGAGTTTAATTTTTAAATGTAGAGGTGTTGGGTAATTTATTAATTATGATTGAAAATTCTGTTAAGTAGAAATACTGTCTGGTAGTCTTTTTGTTCTTAGATCTGGGCAACCTCATTCTATAGCAGTCAAACTATTTGAAATCAGCATCTTTCATTGTTCTGAGTATTTATTTTTCAAACCAATTTTTGGTTAGATAGAAACCTAGTAATAACATTGGGCAAAGTCTCAGTATATGAAAACTGTTAGGAATAAATAATTTGTATACAACTTGAAGCAAAAGTATATAGATAGACTTCTGCTTCCAGCCATTAGAGAATGGTACAGGCTAGTACCATATTTGCCTCCTGCTAAAGATAACTCTAAAACTGAACAAAGTGTATACATCAACTGTTTCAGAGACTGAACAGCAGGGCTGTTTTCTTTGAGAGTAGGAAACTCATTAAGTAGAGACTGGTGGACTCTGAGCTAAAGAAGCAATCATTGGAGTTCCAGGTGACCAAAGTGATTGGAGCAGGGTACTGGAAAGAGAAAGCTGCACAGATAAAGTCAGGCTCAGAAGGAAGGTGGCAATTCAGTGTGGGTTCTTGGCCAAGGTCTAGATTGTGTAAGGTAAAAGTTCATGAGGCCAAGAAGAGGTTGCCTGCTTAGGGGCTGAGCCATGATTTTTAAGAAGGTTTTTAAGGAGACTTCTAGACAGAGATAACAGAGGTCATGCAAGACCTCTGGCCCAGCCAGAATAGAATACCTTGCTGAGTGCCTTGTGCAATTAGTTCAAACCTAGAAAGATCATGCATTAGGAGTAAGCATCAAACCGTAGAATAAGGCCCACAACCTAGGACTAAGTGTAATACTTAAAATAGACTCAACCTAACAAAAAATGAAACAAAGCCTGGTTGGACTAAAAGAACTAGCCAGTAATTTAACTGCTTGCCGAACAAAACTCAACACCGTGTAAGGAAGACATTATAATCCAGACTCATAAATATATGAACTTTAATGCCTAGAATAAAATCAAAACTTACTATATAGGTGATTAAGCAGGAAATCATGACTCATAATTTTTTTTAAAAATGCAGTCAATGAGACTAGACCCCAAAACAACTCAGATGTTGGAATTAGCAGATAAGAACTTTAAAGCAGCTACAGAAATAAATTCAAAGACCTTCTTTTAAAAGACTGATATAAGGAGGAAGGTGAATAATCTTGATAGAAAAATGTAAACTAATTTTTAAATCTAGACAATAATTATAAAAGTAAAAAGTAAAATATCTAAAATGAAAATTTTACTAGATGGTCCTAAGAGGAAATTGGTGTTTGCAGAAGACAGGGTTAATGAACTTAAAGGCAAATCAATAGAATTTATCTAATCTGAAGGACAGAGTTGGGGGTAGGGGAATTAAAGAGACCCAGTTTTCTGTTAAGTGTCATCAATCAGTTCAGCATACATGTAATCTGAGTCCCAGAAGGAGAAGAGAGAGCAAATGCATTAGATAACAAAACATTTTTGAAGAAATCATAGCCCAGAATTTCCCAAATAGGTTAAAAAAAATCTATTTACAAATACAAAAAGCTCAAGTTTTATAGTTGAATATATTTTGGACCTCTTTCTATTTCTAATCCCACTAAGATTCAATTATTTTATTTAAATTTTTCTTTTCATCTTAGTGTCTAATGTTGCCTTTCTTACAGTATGGGTGATTATAATAGAATAACTTCAGGATGTTTTAAAACTTTTCTTCGCTGTTATTTCTCAGTACTTAAATATCAGGAACAAAGCTTTTTTGTAAAATATAAATTACTATGCAAATATAAAAGATTAAAGCCTCTGTGGCATTTATCCCATTTTCCAAATGCAAGCACTACCCTACTGTCACTGTGAAATGCAAAGTTATTTGAAAGTTGAAGTGTTACCTTCTTCAAGATATTGCAGTGAGAAATACAACTGTTTTTGTGCCACGCATTTTCAGCAAAATGGAGAGAAACAAACTCTCTCTAGTCTTTCTACCATTAATTCACTTCAAGAGATCTCTCTCCCCACCTAAAAATAAAATACGTTGGCAAAATTCCTCTTGTTTTCTCTGCCCCACCAAAATAAAACTTACTCATAAATGTCTTTAAATTTCATGTATAGTTGGAGGCATACACAATCTAGTGAATCTTAGAATTGTGAAAACTCTATTTCAATCTTGCAAAAGCCCTGAAGCAAAAACTTAATTCATTATTATTCAATGGCAAAGCAGACCCCATCTGACCTGAGCGCCTGGCTCTGATCGCTGTAGACACTGCCTGCCTTTATAAAAACACTAACATGCCTTTTCACTCTAATTATAAATTTTATTTTATCATCAAATTGTTATGTGTTAAACTAAGTTCTGATGACTTTTTAAAAACCTATCCCATTCATACAAACAGACACTTCTCCAAAGGAGTCATTTATGCAGCCAACAAATATATGAAAAAAAGCTCATCATCACTGGTCATTAGAGAAATACAAATCAAAACCACAATGAGATACTATCTCATGCCAGTTAGAATGGCATTCATTAAAGTCAGGAAACAATAGATGCTGAAGAGGATGTGGAGAGATAGGAATACTGTTACACTGTTTTTTCTAGAACTAGAAATACCATTTGAACCAGAAATCCCATTACTGGGCATATGCCCAAAGGAGTATTAATCATTCTATTATAAAGACACATGCACACATGTTTATTGTGGCACCGTTCACAATAGCAAAGACTTGGAACCAACCCAAATGCCCATCAATGATAGATTGGATAAAGAAAATGTGCCACATATACACCATGGAATACTATACAGCCATAAAAAAGGATGAGTTCATGTCCTTTGCAGGGACATGGATGAAGCTGGAAACCATCATTCTCAGCAAACT